>JACVVK020000010.1:600000-627500 GCA_018292915.2 Batillaria attramentaria | reverse complement strand
GGTCGTCGCGATTTTCTTGTCCCCATAACTGGTGTAGATTTTCCCTCATTAATTTTCCCGTGGGTGGGTGGGTGGATGTTTGGGAGTTTAACGTCCTTTTCCACCACATACGGGTGCAGGGGCGCCGGAACCGGGGGGGCAGGGGGGGCAGCTACCCCCCCTATACCCAAGCAGGGGGGGCAAGAGTGTCTTTTTGCCCCCCCCCCCCCCCCCCTGGAAAATCAGGTGACTATGGCAAGAGGGGGGGCAAAGCCATGGTCTTGCCCCCCCCCCCTTCCCCTACCTCTCCCCCTACCCCTCTTAGTGCTCTCTCCCTCATCCCACCCAACAGAGAACTTCTGTTTTTGCGGACCGAAGGCTGTCCTCTCCTCTGATTGCCCCAAATTAATACAAGATTTTCCAAATTCAACTCAGAAAAATGTCATCTTCAACATCGTCGATAAATTTTGGTTTGCTTCTTTGCAATCAACAGTCAACCTAACGGATATTAACTCCGACGGACCAAAGACTAGATCCGCAACGACGCCAGGTTTCGCGTGTACCCTACACATGGAGAGAAAACTCTGATCACACAGTGCAGCCACGTAAACACAGCCTACACTTTTTAAAAAGTAATTGCATCTGTGATTGTGACTCAGCATTATCGAAATCTGATTGTATGATACCTCACTACTACTCACTGCCTGACTACATGTGGGATTTCACAGTTGTCTTTTGTATATGTCGGTTCAAACAACGATTTTACCTCTAGATTTCTAGCATGGCTACAGGTGTACCGCGCGTAAGATCTCGGCAGGCGACGCTAGATCTGGCAGTCTGAGTCTTATACCGTGGCAGATTTAGAGTATTTCGTCTGTCTACGTAGATTGTGTCGTCTGCTTCTCTTTTGTTTACCATGTGATGTGTCACGTTATCAATACGCAATCAAACATGGCGAGGAACAATTACTGCCAGAGTATGCCCCCCCCCCCCCAAAAAAAAAGTTCTTCCGTGGTGTTGCCGCAGACACATGTGGGCATTTAGCATATTATGCGTTGTTCTCAGTCTGAACAGAATGATCTGATCAGACCTGTTGACATGGTGGTTACTGGTAACTGTCAGACTGGTTTTGGTCAGGGTGCTGCTGATTCCACTTCCTCCTGGAGATGATTGTCTAGGGTTTGAACCAATGCATCGCCTGTCCAGTGTCCACGTCGTACAGTAACGCCGACTGCCTGATCCAGGTCCCTGCGACGACGGCAAAATCGGGCTAACCGAGACCGAGCCGAGCTAAGTGACACTCTCTGGGGCACAGAGTCTTTCACGCCCCGCCGAAAAGGGACTGCACTCTGGAGTCTAGCTAAGTGATACCTAAGAAGGAAAAAACAAAAATACTCGGTGACAAGGAAAGTGGACAGTTGCGAACAACTTTGAGGTCACAGTGTGTACAGAAGCGGTGAAAACTGTCGCATACACCAGCACAGTACATTCTCAGCCTGTTTCGAGATTATTGCCTGCATGAGTTGTGTCCCCCGTGCATACACAGACCCGCAGCATGCATGCATCTTTCGTGGCAGCTTTGTGCTCTGCCACGAAAAATGCGTGCTTGTTGCGGCAATGTGTTCATGTCCAGTGTGTGAGAGAATGCGCTTGATTCACGTGAGCGTGCGTGTTGGGTTCAGCTCGCGGCGCTTTGAGCCAGTTCTAGAAAGTGGGTAAAGCGCCTACACAATACGGGTGGGTGGGTGTTTGGGGGTTTAACGTCCTTTTCCACCACATACGGGTGTAATCAAAGACGGGGCAACGATGAAAAAGCCAGCACAAACATTTGGTCTCAGCCGGGATACGAACTCACGACCCGAGCAGTAGAAGTCCAACGCTCTACCATTCGGCCACCCCGGCTCCCCGCCTACACAATACACAATTATTATTATTATTATTATACGGGATGTTACGTGGTGGTTTGAAAGTTTCCAGCGAGGCAGCCATGTACAGCCTTCACAAAAAGTTAAGGACCACTTGCAAATATCATTCAACTTTTGTCGTGGTGGCATGCTGGTGTAGTGCTGAACATCGCTGAAACGGCGGCTTATGTAGGCAAACAGATGAGCACAGTTCATAACCAGGGATGCAGTCTTAGGGGAGGTGCACTTGTGTGTTACATGTACCAATGAAGGAAAGATGGTCAGGGATAAAAATAGCTTGACTCTTTCAGCTAATCACTGTTGGTTTTCCTGGCAAAAATAGCCTATCACAAATATAGTTTGTTTTCAGGTCGATTCATGTTTTTATACATGTGCATTGTTTTCTGAGAAATACATGTAGTTCCCTTTCCCACACAATGTCTTTATTAAGACAACAATATATCCCTCCCAAATACTGTAGAAGCTCAGGAGGATTCAGATTGGCATTGCTTTTCTCCAGTGAAAATGATACGGTGGTGTCTCTACTTGCAATGTATATATTTCAGGCATTTAGACTCCGCGCCTCTAAGCTGTAGTTGTTCATGTGTCCAATTATTCGACAATTCAATTCAAAATCAGAATTAATTTCCCCTTCCCCCCCCCCCCCTTCTCCCCTGTCCTATTGGAGAAGTGATGTGTGTGTGTGTGTGTGTGTGCGCGCGCGCACATGCGTGCGTGCATGTGTGTGTGTGTGTGTGTGTGTGTGTGTGTGTGTGTGTGTGTGTGTGTGTGTGTGTGTGTGTGTGTGTGTGTGTGTTTTGCTGGTGCCTGACATGTTTTGTATTTTTTGTTCTGAACTGTTTTGTATTGGGCTGTGGCCTGAACAACAATAAGTAAATGAAAATGAACACAATGTCTTTACAGGTGGCAAGGTGGCTGACCTACTGGAAGCCTCAGAGACCCTTTGCCATGGACATGGCAGGCTTTGCTATCAACCTACGCCTGCTCCTGCAGCACCCTAACGCACAGTTCACGAACGCTGTGCAGCGCGGTTACCAGGAATCCACACTGCTCACTGCACTTGGCGTAATGCTGTCTGACCTTGAACCTCGTGCTGACGGCTGCACAAAGGTAAAAAGTTTGCTGCAGGAGTTTTAGATCTGGTGACTACGCGTGAAATTTAATGAACACAGTGTATAGATCCCCCCCCCACCCCCCCCCCCCAAAAAAAAAAAAAAATAAAAAAAAAATCCACCTACATGTAGAAAAGAAAAACATGGGTCAAATAGCAGCAACCAAAGGGTCAGTGTCGCTCAGTTGGTATAGTTCGCCTGTTCGGGGGGTGCAAATGTATATCAGTCATGCTCAGGAGGGGCAAATAAACTCCAGTCGTCCATTAACAGGGGCGACTGTATCCCCACAACGTGGGAGGGCGTGCACATGTACTCTGGGGTCTGGCGAGGTGAAGTCACATGACCACCGACTTTATTCTACGACTTTACTTCATGCTAAATATCGACGGAATTGACTGGTATACATTTGTGCCCCCTAACGGGCGAACTGTACCAACTGAACGTCAGTGTCATGTTCATATTTTACTTTTAGATGTCAGGTGAGGCCACTAGAGGCCCTAATTTTAACCTGTTTGGCTCTGTCACACACGCACTCACACAGCACGCTCCCGGATGGAAAACATTCACTCAAACAGCGATTGTTCTAATTACTATTTTATAAGACAGACAATCACACAACAGACAACACAAACAGCGCGCAAACATAAGTAACAGATCGTCCACACGACGGGAGAGAGAGAGAGTCTTAACACGAGGCTAGCTAGGAGCCTGGCAGCGGCGTAACACAGACACAAGGGCACAGGGGGTGGGCCAAGGAACGTCACCGTCCTGGTAAAGTGCCGGGAGTCCACGTAGCGCTGCGGTCCTCTGGACGTCTCGCTAGGCTGGGAGCGGGTAACCTCCGAAGCCACGGGCGAGGGTCAGCCGGAGTCGGCGTAGCGCTGCTGTCCTCTGGACGTCTCGCTAGGCTGGGAGCGGGTAACCTCCGAAGCCACGGGCGAAGGTCAGCTGGAGCTTGCGTTGCCCTGGCGTCCACGGGATGGTCGCTCCCCAGCAGCCAGTCTCGCCCACAGATCGAGGTGCGCAGGAAGGCAGCACAACAGAAAGAAAGAGAAGAGGCCTAGGTGGCCAACTTCAGTCCAGCGGTCACCACACTAGGTCGCAACCTACCCCGCCCCATAGTGCTAGGCGTTTGCCAGTCCCGTAACTTAGCCCCGGACGTAACATTACCCAGTTACTCAGATAGGTCCTAACGACAATACAACTTAACTAAGCAAACTAATTAGACAATACGACAAGACAAGAACCTTATATACTTCCCTAAACATATAAGACAAGACAAACACGCTACACACAGTGCACATATCAGCGGGTAAAGCAACCCAACCCTCCTCAGACCATCGGCCAGCCTCACACAGACGCCCACCCTCCCCACGCTCAACCAACGCGGAATGACTACGGCCGACCTAGGAGTAAGCGGTACCAACTTACCCGTCTGGCCTCACGAACCCCAGCAAGCAGTGGTCCCACTGCACTATGCTGCAACGACCGGGCGACGGTCAACAACAGTTGCCAGCGAAGACAACGTTAGAGCGACGAGCTCTTACAAGTAACGTCCTTCTAGACCAAGGGTGAATGGCGAAATGCGCTCAGCAGTGAACCGGGATTACGGGCTAGGTCTGAGTTGTGCACGGAACATACGGGATGGTATAACCCTACTAAAGACACGGGATACTGGAGTAACTCGCAGGACAAACACACGTGCAAACGACATAAACAACACAACACAGTTCAGTGTACAGCAAACTCCGCCGCAGCGGTACTTTATTCACGGGGAACAAATAGACGGGTCGTGACAGGCTCACACATCATTCTGATCTGTTTTGGTGGTGTTCAGCATCACACCACTAAGACACATGCACAAATTACACGCACAGACAGGCTTGCGATCAGCAGACAAGCCAAAGTGTAGTAGCCGGTGCAATGTCGTAGTGACACTTGACCATGTAGCTCGGTGAGTTCAAGCAGCCCACAAGGGAAACATGGCGGATGCTGTTTACAGTCAGCTGAGTTTTCCTTGATGACCCAGCCACCAACTGTCACTGTGTTATGTTTGGATCTTTGCTAATCTCTCAGACAGACTATTTGGAGCAAACAGGCACAGTGGCAAGTGCAGCTGTTTAGGGCTTAAAATCGTCCACTTTTTGGCGGATTTCCACTTTGGGCTAAAGCTTTTCCTCCCCCAGAAAGTGTTTCCTCCTCTGAAACACTTAAAATTTCTAAACATCCCCCCCCCCCCCAAAAAAAAAAAAAGGTTTCCTTCTCTGAAACACTTAAAAATCATGCCAAAATGCACAGTCTATTTTAGAAAAACAGTCCGAGGGAGCATGCCTTCAGACACCCCTAGCATAACAAACAGATGTGCTGGTGGCTTTCCCACTTCATCACTTAATGCCACGCACTTTTTGTTTTAATCCTCTTGGATCATGGACCAATTTGAGCACTGCTGATCCAAATCAGAAGTCTCGTTATGTGGAACCTAGTACTGGTGGCAGTACGTACTGTCTTCAAGATTGCTAAAGTTCATTTTTATTGTTTTCTTCTTCTTTTGAATATTATCTGTGCTTTGTCTGCAGATTCTGGTGTGGCACACAAGGACAGAAAAAACAAAGCTGAAAAATGAAGAGAAATTGAGACAAAAATACGGCAAAGGGACCGACATGAATATGGAGGTGTAGAGTGCAGTGCGTTACCATATTCCATTGGTGATCACAGTGACGTGTTCAGACTACAGTGTATAAACTGCAATATCAAAAGCCTTGGATTGCGCTGTTGTTGTGACCATTTGAAAGTGATTTACATGGGTTTTACACTTGTATCTTGCTGATGCTAGCGACCAAAACGTGCAGCAGTATATATATATATATATATATATATATATATATATATATATATATATATATAACGTGCAGCATTATATATATATATATATATATATATATATATATATATATATATATATATATATATATATATATATATATATATGCGGTTTGACTGTTTGCTGCAGACTTACCTCTTAAGAGCCCAAGCCCAATTACCGCCTACCCTCTATGTGATATGACTGGCTAAAAAGAACAAGCCACTGCACACCAGTAGGAGTTGATTCAAACCACTATTACGCAAGGCGTGGGACCTCCCGAGAGCTTTGCAGATTACATAATAGTGGCATGAAATGGCTGCTATACTGTTCTGAAGATTTCAGTTAAAATTGCGATTTTTTTGTACATGTATGGGCTTTTAAGAGATATAGTCCTTCCTGAATTTTATTGCTGTTTTTGCTTTGTGCGTGTGTGGTGGTGTTGACCCATAGTTGTCTACTCCTGATGTGGGTGCTAGGGGGGTGGCATTTTTGTTGTTGGGTTTTTGGTTTGTTTGTTTGTTTTTTGTTGGTGGTTGTTGGTTTGTTTTGTTTTGTTGTTTTTGTTTGTTTGTTGTTGTTGGGTTTTTTGTTTTTTTTTTGGGGGGGGGGTGTTTTTTGTTGTTGTTTTTTTGTTTTTGTTTGTTGTTGTTTTTGTTTTTTGTTGTTGTTGTTTTTTTTTGGGGGGGGGGATGTTGGGTTTTTTGGTTGCTTTGTTGGTTTGTTTTTTGTTTTGTTTTTTGTTTGTTTGGGGGTTTTTTGTTGGTTTTTTGTTTGTTTGTTTGTTTGTTTTTTTGTTGTTTTTTTTTTGGGGGGGGGGGGTTTGGGGGGGGGGGTAAGAAAAACCTGTTGGTAGTTATAGTTCTTATTGTTGTTGACTTGTTTGTGTTGCTAGTGCAGACGTTGTCCAGATGCATTCAGTTATTTTCAGGTCTCTCACAAATGGTGCAGATGCAGCCAACGTTCATTGATCCCTGCCAAAATTTTCCCGATTTTTTGTGATGCCTTTGTTGACTGCATGCGGCTGTTGATGGGAAGGTTGCAAGTTGAGTGTGGTTGGTCGTTCCGGACTTTGTCGGTTTACATTGACAGTGCACTTTAACCGATGTAAAATTACTTGTTTCAATATGTTTTTATCTGCATGCATTTCTTGCGCAGTCGTTACACTTTATACATGTAACACAGGGTGACATTACACAGGAGTATTACCATGTACAGTGACCATCCAACATGTGTGTGTGTGTCTGTTTGTGTGTGTGTCTGTGTGTGAGAGAGAAAGAGAGAGAGACAGACGCATCATTTGGACAGCAAGCATCGAATTAACATGCAGCCCACAGGCTGCTGATTCTCCGTGGCAACCTATCTGATTTCTTTCTGCCGCGCAGTGGCACAACATGGTAAGTCCATGGCGTCATTTGATGGGAAAATGGGGTGAGTTCAAGAGGAAAGACACTGACGTAATGGTCTTTTTGTACAAAATGACATCATGAATTTACTGTGTCTTGCAATTACATGGCAGTTTTGTCAAGCAAATTGAGGGCTCCCAGCCATCGATACAGATAGAAAGAAGGAAGATAGGATGTTATGTGAAATATTCATAGAGGACGACATCGTTACACAGGACTTTTACCATGTACATGTATTACCTTGCAGTGTGTGTAAGAGAGAGACCGCATCATATGGTCAGCATCTAACAGGTTCACTCACTCATTGCACTCATTTTTATTTTAAGTGAACTATTCATGCTTTTAACTGAAAAGTGATAATTCATTTGTGTTAAAGGACGTATTCATTTGGATGGGTGCCGTTAAAATAAAGGCAAATAAGATTAACCACACTGTGTTCATGATTTTCATTTGATTCTGTGCTGTTCTGTTGTTTTTTTATGTGCGTACTGTGACTGTATGCAATATCAAAACCACCTTTGTTTTAAGGGTTTAGGCCAAATTAATGGTATGTATTGTCTACAATGTCCAATCAGTTTAACCCTTTCAGCCCTGAAGGAATCTCAGTAGCGATAACCCTCCTCTGCCTGGGAGTTTTTCAAGTTTGCTAGATCTAAAGCTGGGCTCTTGCATACAAAACCCTATTTCTCAAGAAGTATTGGATCCATCCTATAGGGGAATCTTCCACTGTGCAGAGCGTATGCGGGTCGGTCACATACGCGCATATTACTGTTAGGGTCTACGAGACCGTAGGTGATACGGTGGCAGGGCTGAAAGTGTTTTAAAAAAGGAAAGAAAAAAGAATTGGATGAGTCTATGGGCATACACAATTCCAATACACACTTGTAAACTGGGAGTAATCACCATCATCAGTTCTGCTCTCTCTCTCCTCCTCTCTCTCTTACCCATCTCAACACCCCCCATCTCCACATCATCACCACCCTCAACGGGTTACCCGTCAACTCGGTCCATTGCCAAGTCGGCCCACTACCTACTCGGACCACCTCATTGTCAGCTCGGACCAAGGCCATAGTCAACTCGGACCAAGTGCAAACTCAACTCGGCCCAAGGACCGAACACCATTTTTTTTTTTTTTTTCCTAAGTCCGAACCTCCTAATGGCCATGACCAACTCGTCCCAGTTTATGTGCGACGCTGAAAGCCGAGAGAGATTCTTCGGTGGTGGAAAAGAGGTGGGAAAATGGTGGTATGGGGGTGGTGGGGCGCCACGCAACTCAGCCACTGAGAGCCGAGAGGTGGTTGAGGGGTGCTTGCTGTAGTTCAGACACTTTTTTCGTTCCGTGTGGGCCGAGCTGGTTACGGTCATTCTGAGCCCCCCCCCCCCCATCCCCCTCAGTTTCCGCCGGACATGTCATTAAGAGGTTCACATTAAGACCTTTTTTCTCCAAAACATGGTTATGTCATAAGGTAGGAACGTTCAAACATAGGCATTTTTTCTTCAGTTTCCCACTGGGCCGAATTCATTCACCCACGTAGAACCTCGCATACGTCAAAAAGTTAGTGACTGACGTCAACCAGCTAGGCGAGCTAACACGACCTCATGTGTTTGGGGTTTTACGAACTCAGAGAGGCACGGAAAGGGTTTCCAGTACTTTCTTCATGTCAGCATGCTTGATGTCAGAGAGCTTGCGTACGTGTGCGCGCGCCAGGCAGCATACATGACACAACGACCACGACGACAGCAGGCCACTGAATGGAAACAACATGGTGGGCTGGTGGCCATCTTGTTTTGTTGATCCATGGCATGCTGGCCATCACTGACATGTAGCACGCGATATGCTAAGTGAAACAGCTCTAAAAGGCTCATGCACACTGCGTATCAGGTGATACACATTGTGCTCTGCTGGCTAATGACAACAGAGATGCTTGGCGGCTGCTGGACAGGCAAACCAAGGCCCACAGGGAAAGCACGGGGCTGTCCACCACGCGCGTTTTGACAGGTACTGTGGCGTAACGAACAAGAGCTCAATATGTGTCGGTAAAAAAAACTATTACGTGATTGCTCAATGCAGGTATGAGCATAATGTTAGATAGTGTACTGACATTTTGTGAAGCGTTTTGCGTTCGCTGACGTCAGGAACGCAACCAGAAAATTCTCCGGGTTTTTTTTTTCAAATTCCTCCCCGTAAATTTTGAGTTTTTCTCCGGGTAAATTGTAAATGTGGGTTTCATCTTTTATCCACTACTAAGAAAAGAATTGTTTCCGGTGAACAAAACATAAACATCTTCATATAACACATTTGAGAAACATTCTCGACAAAATGAATTACAGTTTAAATTTTATGGTGCCTGAATGCTACATAAACATTTCTATGGAAATACTAATGCTTCAGATTACAAGTCGAAACCACTGACTTTTTGTTCAAAACTAGAAATTCAATATTTCACACAATCAGGGGACGCTACTTATACCAGATGTTTCAAACGTCTTTGGTTGATCTGAACCTCTATACGTCTGTGATCTGAACTAAAAGATTTGGACAAACAACATCGATTTTGAGAAAGACACGCGTACAGGGGAGGGACATCACCAGTTCACCACCTGTGTGTGCACCAGCTGGAAGAAACAGTGCAGGGCTTGTGTCAGGGCATCCCGAGCTCCAGATCAATAGATGAAAAATTGTGATAGCCGTTATTTTATAACACCAGCCACGTGGCAAAGAGGTGGAGTCGTCGCGATTTTCTTGTCCCCATAACTGGTGTAGATTTTCCCTCAATAATTTTCCCGTGGGTGGGTGGGTGGATGTTTGGGAGTTTAACGTCCTTTTCCACCACATACGGGTGCAGGGGCGCCGGAACCGGGGGGGCAGGGGGGGCAGCTGCCCCCCCTATACCCAAGCAGGGGGGGCAAGAGTGTCTTTTTGCCCCCCCCTGGAAAATCAGGTGACTATGGCAAGAGGGGGGGGGCAAAGCCATGGTCTTGCCCCCCCCCCTTCCCCTACCTCTCCCCCTACCCCTCTTAGTGCTCTCTCCCTCATCCCACCCAACAGAGAACTTCTGTTTTTGCGGACCGAAGGCTGTCCTCTCCTCTGATTGCCCCAAATTAATACAAGATTTTCCAAATTCAACTCAGAAAAATGTCATCTTCAACATCGTCGATAAATTTTGGTTTGCTTCTTTGCAATCAACAGTCAACCTAACGGATATTAACTCCGACGGACCAAAGACTAGATCCGCAACGACGCCAGGTTTCGCGTGTACCCTACACATGAAGAGAAAACTCTGATCACACAGTGCAGCCACGTAAACACAGCCTACACTTTTTAAAAAGTAATTGCATCTGTGATTGTGACTCAGCATTATCGAAATCTGATTGTATGATACCTCACTACTACTCACTGCCTGACTACATGTGGGATTTCACAGTTGTCTTTTGTATATGTCGGTTCAAACAACGATTTTACCTCTAGATTTCTAGCATGGCTACAGGTGTACCGCGCGTAAGATCTCGGCAGGCGACGCTAGATCTGGCAGTCTGAGTCTTATACCGTGGCAGATTTAGAGTATTTCGTCTGTCTACGTAGATTGTGTCGTCTGCTTCTCTTTTGTTTACCATGTGATGTGTCACGTTATCAATACGCAATCAAACATGGCGAGGAAAAATCGTCGGCTAGCCTCTCGAGTGGAACAAAAGCCCTTGCTGCGATATATTCAGTCAGTTTTACTGCCAGAGTATGCCCCCCCCCCCCAAAAAAAAAAGTTCTTCCGTGGTGTTGCCGCAGACACATGTGGGCATTTAGCATATTATGCGTTGTTCTCAGTCTGAACAGAATGATCTGATCAGACCTGTTGACATGGTGGTTACTGGTAACTGTCAGACTGGTTTTGGTCAGGGTGCTGCTGATTCCACTTCCTCCTGGAGATGATTGTCTAGGGTTTGAACCAATGCATCGCCTGTCCAGTGTCCACGTCGTACAGTAACGCCGACTGCCTGATCCAGGTCCCTGCGACGACGGCAAAATCGGGCTAACCGAGACCGAGCCGAGCTAAGTGACACTCTCTGGGGCACAGAGTCTTTCACGCCCCGCCGAAAAGGGACTGCACTCTGGAGTCTAGCTAAGCACTCTCTGGGGCACAGAGTCTTTCAGTGGAAAGTACCTCTGTGCACGGTGGGGAAATGGCGCTCACTGCGCTACCGTGAGGGGCCTAAATTGTCTCGGTGCTCTCAAACACAAGGTCGCGCACTATGTCATCCTTGACCAGCTTTGAACCCAGAAGGATCCTCAGTGGCGCAAGTGATGGCAGGTTGTCTTCAGAGTGAAAGTAGACGTGTTTCTGAATCAGAGACATACATAACATGTCTCTGTCTGAATGGACAGATCTATTATTACATTCAGTCCTAGAGCACGGGTGTGTATGCTTTTGTAATCGTCTCTTATTCCACCACAAGGCAGGTACGTGATCGTCTGCACCGTGCAATAATACTTGCCTGTAGAGTGCAACACCCTTGCTAGACTCCAGAGTGCAGTCCCTTTTCGGCGGGGCGTGAAAATGTGACTGCTTACACCCAGCGCCATTTTCAAAAATGGCGAATTTTTTTTAGAAAAGCAGAGACTTGTGTGTCATATGATTCGATTTGAAACGAAGTCTTGAATATCCGACCACTTTTCGTTTGTGCAAAATCTTTGCCAGCGGACAATTATTGTTGCGCTTTGATGGCACTGTTTACGTGGTACACTGATCCAACAGGATGTGAGTAAACGGCAAGGGGGTTGCACTCTGACAGGCCAAGGTGTGGCACTCTACAGGCAAGTATCATTGCACGGTGCAGACGATCACGTACCTGCCTTGTGGTGGAATAAGAGACGATTACAAAAGCATACACAACCGTGCTCTAGGACTGAATGTAATAATAGATCTGTCCATACAGACAGAGACATGTTATGTATGTCTCTGATTCAGAAACACGCCTACTTTCACTCTGAAGACAGCCTGCCATCACTTGCGCCAATGAGGATCCCTCTGGGTTCAAAGCTGGTCAAGGATGACATAGTGCGCGACCTTGTGTTTGAGAGCACCGAGACAATTTAGGCCCGTCACGGTAGCGCAGTGAGCGCCATTTCCCCACTGTGCACAGAGGTACTTTCCACTGAAAGACTCTGTGCCCCAGAGAGTGCACCCTTGCCTGTCAGAGTGCAACCCCCTTGCCGTTTACTCACATCCTGTTGGATCAGTGTACCACGTAAACAGTGCCATCAAAGCGCAACAATAATTGTCCGCTGGCAAAGATTTTGCCCAACGAAAAGTAGTCGGATATTCAAGACTTCGTTTCAAATCGAATCATATGACACACAAGTCTCTGCTTTTCTAAAAAAAATTCGCCATTTTTGAAAATGGCGCTGGGTGTAAGCAGTCACATTTTCACGCCCCGCCGAAAAGGGACTGCACTCTGGAGTCTACTAGCTAAGTGATACCTAAGAAGGAAAAAACAAAAATACTCGGTGACAAGGAAAGTGGACAGTTGCGAACAACTTTGAGGTCACAGTGTGTACAGAAGCGGTGAAAACTGTCGCATACACCAGCCTGTTTCGAGATTATTGCCTGCATGAGTTGTGTCCCCCGTGCATACACAGACCCGCAGCATGCATGCATCTTTCGTGGCAGCTTTGTGCTCTGCCACGAAAAATGCGTGCTTGTTGCGGCAATGTGTTCATGTCCAGTGTGTGAGAGAATGCGCTTGATTCACGTGAGCGTGCGTGTTGGGTTCAGCTCGCGGCGCTTTGAGCCAGTTCAAGAAAGTGGGTAAAGCGCCTACACAATACGGGTGGGTGGGTGTTTGGGGGTTTAACGTCCTTTTCCACCACATACGGGTGTAATCAAAGACGGGGCAACGATGAAAAAGCCAGCACAAACATTTGGTCTCAGCCGGGATACGAACTCACGACCCGAGCAGTAGAAGTCCAACGCTCTACCATTCGGCCACCCCGGCTCCCCGCCTACACAATACACAATTATTATTATTATTATTATACGGGATGTTACGTGGTGGTTTGAAAGTTTCCAGCGAGGCAGCCATTTACAGCCTTCACAAAAAGTTAAGGACCACTTGCAAATATCATTCAACTTTTGTCGTGGTGGCATGCTGGTGTAGTGCTGAACATCGCTGAAACGGCGGCTTATGTAGGCAAACAGATGAGCACAGTTCATAACCAGGGATGCATTCTTTGACCTGCATCTCATTTTTGCCGTGCAGAAAGCCCCAGGTATCGTTCACTGAACACTGAAACTCGGTCTAGTTTTGCCGAAATTGCAGATTTTCAAACGCGCCAAGCATGCTGTGTGACGCGCACGTGCCATCCACACAGTGGTCGCCATGTTCACTAATTACCCCTTAACCTTGCTACCGAATTTTACGGGAAAAATCCTATTCGTTTATTTTTTTCTGATTTATTGAAACTGTCACCCATTATGTTCACTGGTCCTTAATTTTTTGTGAAGACTGTACGATGAGAAAGCACATAATATTATGGTTGGCGAAATCTGAAAAATATTGCAGTGTTTCTGCAGACCAAATGGAAAATTCTGTTTTTCTTCAGGGGAAACGGGCACGCCAGTTTGTAAAATAATGCGATTACCGACAGTGTGTAGGAAAAGATTTAGCGTGTCTGTTCTTTCTCTGTGCACGTCAGCACTGGCACTGTTTCTCGTGAACTCCTACAGTAATAATGCCTTCGAAGGTACGTTCATTTACAGTGATTTATCCGGCTTTCCTCCCCTTGCAAAATTGAAACATATGATAGGTATTTGGTGGCACTGCACCGTGGCGACGCGCTTCCCCAAGGGGAAGCAGCCCGAATTTCCCGAAAAGGACAATATTTTTTTTTTTTTTAATGTATGTCTTTGTATGCTGGACAAGAGGCCAGTAGAATACTTTTAACCACAGTCGCCAAACCCGAAGCCAACCTTCATGGAGGTCAAAACAGGAATGTACATTCTCAAACCACCCAGTTCATAACTAGAGCACACAGTTGCCTTTTTAAAAATTTACTTTCACTTTTTTACTTTCCCAGGGGAAAAAAACACCCTATCAAGTTCATTAAGAGAATGTGCCGTTGGGTCAGGAATGTTAAAAAACAAACGGACAGTCTCTGACAGGGCAAGTGTTTTGAATACTACTGTCATTTTACCTTGTGGTGTGAGTGATTTGGTCGACGCGATGCAGTGAATATTTTTCAGCTTATTTTCATACTTAATTTCCACGATCGTGTCACCGAGCACTGTAAAGATTCCAGCCGCCCCCCCCCCCCAACCCACCCCACCCCTACCCCCACCCCCACCCACCCCACCCCCTTCCCCCCTCAAATGAACTCGGGCATGTATCTTACGATAACTGTTCCTAGAATCTAACCATACAAACAGAGTTTTATCCAAGTTAACTTTAAAGCCTGAAATGGTGGAGGTGGGGGGGGGGGGAATAAAAGCCCTGCAGGGTTGGAATACTTTCCTGACATGACTTCTCGATACCGTCTAAAAATAAAAACGTGTCTTCTGCAAACTGAGGAATTAGGTCACTTTGATCTTTTATCTCAAGGATGCAATTTCAGCGTGCACGAGGGCGTACGCAGACTTCAGTCATCCCGATTCTTGGATAAATCTTGATATTTTGACTTTCTTTACGATAACGTTTATGTAGCCCCCCCCCCCCCCCCTTTTTTTTTTTTTTTTTTTTTTTGCTGCCCCAACTCTTTCCCAGCTCCAGTGGTGTTCCTCCCAGGTCATGGGTGGAATCCACGGAGGGCTCGGAAGCTGGGGCAATTTTTATTATGCATGATGATGGAGATGAGGATGATGGTAAGATGATGCTATGGAGGTCCGTGTGGTTTGGAACTGCGGGACAGGGCCGCATTCCTCGCTTCGTGGCATAATTATCCCGGCATTAACCAGGCCCGGGAACTACGGCACTGCGGTGCCGGCCGTGTAGTCATCCACATCATAAGACGTATCATATCAAGGGAAGCACCCCCAAAGTCGCACCCAGGAACTGGGTGAATCTCGGCTGTGTGGCAACAGCCTCCCCACTGGGCCCATAGCACATCCGCTCTGGGTAGGAGCCGACCTAGACTATAGGAAAAATCCCGCTTGCCTCGGCTGGGACTTGAACCCGGGTCTCCCGGTCCATGGTTCGAAGTGCTAACCACTACACTTATGGTGCCGGTGTATGGCCTTTTTTTTTGTTTTCATCACAAAGCGCGCTAAAATGGCCTCTTATCCTGCATACAAAAAACATGTAGGTGTAATAATAATAATAAATTTCATTTATATAGCGCACTTCTCAGATACAGTGACTCATTGCGCTAACACACATCACTCATACACATTCACACTATACAAACACGTCAATCAGTACATATTACACATCACACAATACAAAGACACATCAGTTGAAAGCCTGTTGAAAAAGGTGCGTTTTCAGTTGCAATGTTGTAAATATTTAAATATTGTAATGCAATGTAATGTAACATTGGGCGCACGGACATTAATGGCTTTCTTCTATTTAGCGATCGAAGGTTTATGCGTGTCACGCAATGCGCGCACCATCAAGAGAGCGCGGCGGCGTATGATGCGTTGTTGAATATCACGAACGCTGAGGTTTGATCGAAAATACATTCTGATGCTCCTTTGCGGGGAACGGGGTGGGGTTTGTTTGTAAAATCATGTGGTTACCGACAGTGTACAGGAGAAGACTCATCGTGTCTGTTCTTTCGCTGTGCACGTCAGGACTGGCACTGTTTCTCGTGAACCGCGCCTACAGTAATAATGCCTTCGAAGGTACGTTCCTTTACAGAGATTTATCTCGTGAATATATATGTAGCGTGTTTGGTATTGGTCTAGTGGTTAAGACATCGCCACCACTGAATGCGTGAGGTCAGGTTCGAGTCCCACTCGGGGCAAAGAATTTTTCTTTCTCTTACTAAAAACTTCTGACAAATTTACGTTGTACGTATGTATGTATGCATGTATGTGTGTATGTATGTTTGTATGTAGGTATGCATGTAGGTATGTGTATTAGACACACCCCATCCCATCCCATCCCAGTCCATTATGTATATTTCTATAATTATTTGTACGTGGTATGTATGTATGTATGTATGTATGTACGCATGCCGGAGTCCTGTAAAACTTGTGTGCGAGTGCTCATGATGTATGTTGGCCGGTGTGGTGAGCTTGATGTATATGTTAATTTCTCATTTCATGTACCCCCAACGGGGTTTTGGAATAAACTTTGACTTGACTTGACTTGGCACCCTTCATTCCGGCCGATCGTCGGGGGTTTCTCTCCGGGTACTCCGGCTTCCTCCCCTTCTGCTTTGGAAATGTTCAGCCCACATTTTTTTTTCTTTTAATCAGTTCTAAATTGCGAAACTTAAATTGCTGAGCTGACCCTTCCCACCACGTGACTGTGTTCATGTCCAGCATATGAGAGACTGCGTGTGAAAAAATCACCAATTTAAGCATCTTGTGTGGTGGGGGGGGGGGGGTTAACGTCCTTTTCCACCACATACAGGTGATGATATCAAAGACGGGGCAACGATGAAAAAGCCAGCACAAATATGTGGCCCCAGCCGGGATACGAACTCACGACCCGAGCATTCCAACGCTCTACCGTTCGGCCACCCCGGCTCACAAAGCATCTTGTTCAATTTGTTTTCTTCGATCGCAAATGAAAATACCGACTTCCGTAATTGTTCAGGTTCAGTTACGCAATATTGTCAAAAATAGATAGGCGATGTCGATTCCAGTGAGGCCGCTAGGGCACAACCCCAAACTTTGTTTTTGTTTTTGTTTTTTGCCATAATTATATACACACACAGAACTAGGTACACTGACAGGTATACATGTATACGCTACAATACAGTGAGCTTATCTCTTCCTAGGTACAAAATTTTTAATATACATAGTATATTAGAGCTACATGTAATACATATATGTGTACATATATACGTTATAGATATGTTTTTACACACACACACACACACACACACACACACACACACACACACACACACACACACACACACACACACACACACACACACACACACACACGCCTAGCTCCATCTTCAGTGGTACGCCTGTTGACTTACACTATCGATGCGGGTTCAAATCTATAAGGTCACAGCAAAGATCTTGGAAACATAGGTTGCGTGGCATCACTCCCTGGAAGAGTTGCACACTATACTACACTTTTTAAGTTGTTTCTCTATAGAGAAACAACTTTATGAGACGGGGCAGATTTTGCTACGCGCAGCAGCAAGTTTCAGTGATACAAAACAAGACTGTGACGTTTCTTCACACAATACATACTTTCGCGCACACAGTGACGTAACGAAATCTGCGTCATAGACACTTGACGTGCACACTATGCTGCTGCGTTCTTTTTGGCGGGAGTTGTGAGACGTGTGTGTGTGTGTGGACGGATGTAATGATGGCTATCTCCTAAACCACCTCGCTGGAGGCCTTTTTACTTTGAGATAAAATGGGAATTCACCTTCTCCAGAGCTACCTTTCACGATTTTTAGCCTGCCGTATTTTGAGAAGAGTTATCGCCGATTTTTAAAAATTGGTCATGTTACGAATTTTTTCGAAAAAAAAAATGTTCAAATGGCTTCATTTTCTGAAATTGGGAAGATCATCCAATTATACTGCCTGTTTTCGTAGCACAGCTCTGTAGCTCTGACAGGTTTTTTGTAAGAAAAATATTTCCGAGGTAGGGGTGGTTTGCATATAAGGCCAAATATCCATGAAAAGACTCCTTCAAATTACTCATCATTCCGGTATTTTTGTCACTTGTGCCAACTGCACATATGACATGAACTACTGCACTATTATAGCTTTAGTATTAAGAATAGCAGAGCTTTTAGATAAACACATTTATTCACGTTTCTGCGAGAAGCGCCGGTCAAAAAAGTTTCTTTTTTGCAATTTCGTAAGTACAGTCCAAGGCACTTAAGTCCACTTTTCATCAGCTCTCTAGATCTTCCAGATTTTATGTAAAAATTAATTCAGTCACGGAAGTCACAAAAGCAACAAGGAAATCACAAGATATGAAGAAGTATCATCTGTCAGACGAGCAGCGTGAGGCTGACGTCAAATGTTTGGTTCACAGACAAAATCTGCAAGTATCGTCACTGCTTCCGACATGTCATCAGCCCTCTAGATCTTCCAGATTTCATGTGAAAAATAATTCAGTCGGAGAAGTCACAAAGCCAACAGGGAAATCACAAGACATGAACAAGCATCCTCAGACGATCTCAGTGCTAGAGGCTGACGTCAAAAGTTTAGTTCACGGAATTGACGTCATTTCTCTCTCTCTCTCTCTCTCTCTCTCTCTCTCTCTCTCTCTCTCTCTCTACGACCTGCCTGAGGCTGACGTCAAATGTTTAGTTCACGGAACTGACGTCTCTCTCTCTCTGGGGAGCCAGGGTGGCCGAATGGTAGAGCGTTGGACTTTCAATGCTTGGGCCGAGAGTTCGAATCCCGGACGCTGGGGCCAAATATTTGTGCTGGCCTTTTTCTCGTTGCCCCGTCTTTGATATCACCTTTATGTGGTGGAAAAGAGCGTTAAACTCCTAAACACCCACCTACCCACCCTCTTCCTCTGCCTCTCTCTCTCCCTTCTTCCCCCACCCGGCCCCACCCCCAGTTACGTGGCTAATCGGTCGAGGTCGTAGAGGATCTAGTGTCATTGGTAGAACTTGGAGAGGGGAGAACCGGCAACAATAACAACAAAACAGACAAAATAAAATGAAGTTTGGAGAAACAACTTTGTAGGACGGGGCCGTTCCTCCTTGTTATTCATTATGTTTGTCTAGAAACAGGTATATGAAACTAACCACAACCCCAAATTTACTCGGTAGGAACTGAGTTGATTATCAAGTTTTGGGAGTGTCCGCCGAGCGACGCTACACACAACAGACAAACAGCCGATTCAACACATCAGGGCCCGCATGTAATACTGAGTCGAGGTTAGGGCTTTTAGCCCCGGGTTAGAGTCTAACCTCGAACTGAACTAGCTCTAGGGTTCAATTTTCTGTTTTTTTTTTTTTTTTTTTGTTTGTTTTAAATCAAGAAGCGGGCCCATTCCGGGAAGGTGCCTGAGCAGTTATAGAGTGAGTGAGTGAGTGAGTTTTTAGGGCTTAAAGCCGCGCAAGCCACAAAGACTAATTCGCGGCTGAGAGCAGTTATAGAAGGATATTGTTTCCTCCCTTTCTTCGCTTCCCTTTTTTATATTTAATTTTGCTTTTGGGTTTCTTTTGTCCTAGTCTAGTGGGTTAGGCCCGTAGCCGTGGGTTAAATTAACCTCGGCTTTTTATTTACATACGGGCCTCAGAAGTATACAGACGAGAGGAGATGAAAACGTAATCACCACAAACATCTGTCGCACACTGGATAGAATGCTAAAAGCTTCAAACGCAAAACAAACCAAAAAAGAAAAAAAAAGAAAAAAAGTGGAATACACGCTTGAAATATTATGTGTTAGATGATTATCAGCACTGAACTTGAAAGCCCCTAAAGCAGGTAAGTGGAACACGCACGTGAAATACATTTGTTGTGGAATAATTATGGAGTAATTATGCAGCCTCAGAAACAAATCAGTGAGAGAGACGCACTGACACTAGGGGTGGGTGTGTGTGTGTGTGTTTGGGGGGGTTTAACGTCCTTTTCCACCACATACGGGTGATCTCAAAGACGGGGCAACGATGAGAAAGCCAGCTCAAATAGTTGGCCCCAACCGGGATACGAACTCACGACCCGAGCAATAGAAGTCCAACGCTCTACCACTGATTCGGCCACCCCGGCTCCCCACACTGAGACTAAAATGTTTGAATATTTCTTGAAAATTCGATGCTTATAGATCGTTGTGAGGGATGTCGTTTGGGGGTCGGATCTCGGCTAAAAGCCGATTTTTATTTTTATTTTTTATTTTTTAAAAGCCGATAATCTGTCTGTCATGTCGGCTGGCCGAGCCGAAGTTTTCACGAGTGAATCGGCTAGATTATGTCCGTTTCTGCGAGATTCCTGTGCTGGCTGGACTAATTTCCAAGAAAACGCAACTTTCGGTGAGGATATGTATCTATAGAACATCTTTAATTCATGGAGGTGGAGGGAGCACGTAACAGTAGGGAATCTAGTCGAAAAACTTGTGAAACTGCTTCGGCAGAGAGAGCCGAAACTTTCTGTAAAAAGCCAAAACTTTCATGGCTGTTTCGGCTAAATCGCCGAAGAAAAAAAATCCTGGCAACATCACTGGTTGTGAGCTGTTCTGGTGATGTGTAACATCGCAGCACTTAAACACATGCATAGACACAGCCCCTCAAATACTGGCACTGAGCCAACAGGCGAAGTGCACCACAAGCAGGCGTCCGTGACAGTGTTGCCGTCAGTCGCTGGCTGGCAGAGCCCTCATTACTGTTGCTGGGCTCAGTGTGGTCGCCGCATCATCGAGAGTACGCTTCTGTTGGCTCAGTGCCAGCATTACAGACAGTGTCACTGTCAAGGGCTCGTATGTAAAAGTCGAGGTTAATTTAACCCACGGCTACGGGCCTAACCCACACTAGGACAAAAGAAACCCAAAAGCAAAATTAAATAAAAAAAAAAAAGAAAAAAAAAGCGAAGAAAGGAAGAAAAAATCCTTCTATAACAGCACAGGCACCTTGCTGGAATGGACCCGCTTCTTGATTTAAATTTTAAAAAAAAATTACCCTAGAGCTAGTTTAGTTCGAGGTTAGACTCTAACCCAGGGCTAAAAGCCCTAACCTCGACTATTACATACGGGCCCGGGTGTTTAAGTGCTGATAGATACCACGAAAACAGCTCAGAACGATCTGTGTGAGCACACAAAATGGTAGCGTCAGCCGCTTTAAAAGCATTACGACATTTGACATGGTCTTCATCAGGACGTGCACACCCCAGCTTTCGCCGCCTGTTTGGAACGTCTCTTCCGGAAACCGAAGAAGCCACAGTACCTCTATGGCGTCACCCACACTGCGCATCCCAGCTGATATCGCCACAACGAGGTATAAGCCATGCTTGGGTATGCTGACGCGTACGTCACAACGAGGAATATGCCATGCGTGGGTATGCTGGCGCGTAAGGTAGCCAAAACGAGGATGTACCTAGGAAAGAGTACTAGCCAAAAAGGGGTTACCGTAAGCGCAAGGAGTTAGGGTTAATGCTAGGATGTTTTACTTTTTATTATTATTATTTTTCTCTCAAAATAGCAGCCTGGTTTTGATTGCGCATGCACACGAGGGTGAACCACGTGACTTGAAGCGGGTCTATGAGGACAACGGAGTATACGAAGACCAGGTATCTATCGTTGGCGAAAGCTGCCAAAAAAGCATTTTTTTTTTCTGAAAAAAAAAACCCCGAAGGTTTCCGCATTAAAAAACAAAAACAAAAACACGGACATGACAAAATAGCATTTTTCCTGCAGTAAAACCGACCTCTCTGCAGAAACCTCCTGGCGAGAGATGACAAAATAGATCTGTTTCTGCTGTCTTTCTGCAGTTAATCTTCTTTAACAAACGATTTTCTGCAGAACATTAATATCAGTTTTGTGCAGGAAAGTGTTTTTTTTTTCTGCAGAAAAGCAAGACTGTCGATTTTTCTGCAGAAAAGTGCCAATTTTTCTCTTCTTTTTTTTTAAACTGCTATTTTTGCAGCTTTTGCAAACTCCTCATACACTCCGTTCTCCTCGTAACCTTGAAGTCACTTTGTTCTCTTGTAAACCCCCCGCGATGCCCATACCACGGCGTGCCGTGTACCTGGTTGTGTCGTATCAACAGAAGCTTACTTCACAGGTGTCGCTTCAAGTCGAACGCAGCCAGAGGGCGAGACTAAGGCCCCTGCTTACGTCATCACACCTACGTACAAGAGGACGACACAAGAAGTTGACCTAGTTCGTCTGTGTCACACGTTGATGAACGTGCAACGTCTGATCTGGATTGTTGTGGAGGACAGCAACACCAAAACGGAACTGGTAACTCGCTAAACTGGCTAGCCTGAACAATAAACCGCTATAGGGGCCGCAAATTCTACCTCCACACACACACACACACACACACACACACACACACACACACACACACACACACACACACACACACACACACACACACACAAGCCACTGCTTTGAACTTCTTTTGAAGATAGCATCTGCATCGCCTGGATGACTGCTTGGAGACATCTGCCAGATCTATACTGTGCACAATCAGAAAAGTATGTTGTATGAATGATGGGACAGAAGTAGCGTGCATGTGGATGCTGCTTTGATCGGTTCTGGCCTTCATTTAACCCTGTGGCTGTAGCTCGCTCTTTCAAGTTAAAGCTCGTTCAGAGTAAAAGCGCATGGCTTAAAAAGTGCGGTGGTGGTGACGACGACGACGACGACGACGACGACGAGGGGGTGGGGTGGGTGTTTGGGAGTTTAACGTCCTTTTCCACCACGTAGGGGTCATATCAAAGACGGGACAAAGAGAAAAAGCCCAGTACAAATATTTGGCCTCAGCGGGGATTCGAACTCACGACCCGAACATTGAGAGTCCAACGCTCTACCATTCGGCTATCCCGGTTCCCCGACGACGACAACGATGATGATGATGACGACGACAACGATGACGAAGACGACGACGATGATGACGACGACGGAGACGACGACGATGACGACAACGGAGACGACGACGATGACGACAACGGAGACGACGACGATGATGATGACGATGATGATGACGACGATGATGATGATGTCGACGACGAAGACGACGACGATGATGATGATGACGACGACGATGACGATTATTATGATTTAGGTTGAAGATTTACTATTGCTGAGACATTACGGTGTATTCACGCGAATTCTATGGATGACTGTCCATTCTCAAGATTTCAAGATTTAAGATTTTATTTTCCTTTTCCCCCTTTTGGGGTGGGGGGGGGGGGAATACAAAAACAAAATCAACGCACACCAAGATCACATACTTACACACGACAAAAAGATATATGTACGACATATACATATTAATTGCTCTGAACACAGGAAAGCGCAACCACTATGAAACCTCTGACAATCTAATGAACAACAGCTTTCACACACACACACACACACACACACACACACACACACACACACACACACACACACACACACACACACACACACACACACGCTCGCACGCACGCACGCACGCACGCACACACACACACACACACACACACACACACACACACACACACACACACACACTGACGAACTAACTTTACCATCGTACACGCTTTCCAACTCAGGTGACTCGCCTGCTGTCGGAATGTGCCGGTCCCACCATCATCCACCTAAACGCCTTGACCCCAGGAATCACACGCCATCGAGGGGTCTCGCAAAGGAACGCGGGTCTCGCGTGGGTGCGAGAATGTGCGCCACCGGGGCGCCACGCCGGCGGGGTCTACTTTGCAGACGATGATAACGCGTATCACACCAGATTGTTTGATGCGGTAGGTACCACTAAAAAACACATGGAAATCCAATTCACAATAGCCTCACGGCTGAAACGCACACCATGTGCAGCTTGTCGACGCCTCTTTAAAAAAGAAAAGGCGGTGGTCTAGTGGTTAAGAGACTTGTCACCAATGCGAGAGGTCGGGGGTTCGAGTCCCACTCGGGGCAAAGAATTTTTCCTTCTCGTACGTGGCACCGATCATTCGGGCCGATCGTCGGGGGTTCTCTCCGGGTACTCCGGCTTCCTCGCCCCGTCTGCTTTGGAAATGTTTAGCCCACCAAATTTAAAAAAATAAATGCATTTCTAAATTCCGAAATTTAAATAGCTGAGCTGACCCTTCGCACCACGTGATTGTAATGTGTGAGAGAATGCGTGTGATTCACGTGAGCGTGCGTGTTGGGTTCAGTTCGCGGCGCTTTGAGCCGATTCACGAAAAATTAATTGAAGCGCCATACAATACTCTTTACAGTACTCATCATTATTATTATTATTATTAAAAAAGACCCCCCCCCCACCCCCGCCAATAGATTAGCTACTGAACTTGGTAGGCGAAATGTCACACCCAAAGAGAACAGACTCTGCTCTAGATGCGATAATTATGTTAGTAATTGATGATGAACTGCATTTTATCACGGAATGCCCAAGATTTCAAGCTGACATGTTATACCATTCACATTTCGCAGACCAACTTCATCTTTTAATTTCTGCAGGTACCTGTCACTAGAACTACTAAAGAAAACATTGCTAAGTCTGGCAAAATTCATTAGAAATAGCAGAATCGTCTAGTACTGTCACGTAGATATGTTTGTAACTATGTTGACATGTTGCACCTTACACACGTGCACTATTGTTTTTGTTTGTTCTCTTGTAACATATGCGATGTGCAGTTAGGACTGTTGTGATTTCTTCCGTCCTACAAGCGTTTTTTTTTTGTAATTCTGTACGTATAAGAATCACGTATGAGGCATTACGGGGAATGACTTGAGCTGTACTCACTGCTGCACACACGGACTTCTTTCGAGCTCTGTCTTTTGACATTGTTTCCTGCAAATTCCATTAGATTAATTACTTACAGCTGGATTCGAATATCATGATCAAGTTCCTCGTTCTCCGCTGATTTCAACGGTGTAATTTTTACGCCGTACCATTGTTGATGTGACAATTGACAGCCGTGTAAATTGTGTGAACTGTGCCACCGAAGGAACGTGTACTGAGCACCGAGTTATGTCGACCTGTCGAAAGGGGAAGCGCTTTCTCCCCGTGGTGTCCCCTGTAAACCAACAGACTAAGAAAAGAACAAGACGACTTTCGGACTCTGATATGGACAGACTGATACAGGATGAAGTGGGGATGGATTCGTCATTTGAAACCAGCGGTGATTCTCGCGGTGATTTTGGTGTAAACGTAGAAGCTATACAGCTGGACATACTAAGTCGTGTCAACAGCGCCATAGCGGCAAGCAGCAGTGGTAGTAGCAGTGGCAATGGGGGTGACACCTCCGTGCAGGCTGAGCAGTCCACCTTTGTACAGCAAGTCGTTCCTGCCATAGTTGCGAGTGTCGCCATGGCGGTTGGGGAGGTGCTTAAGTCTCTCCTGAAGCAGACCAGGCCAGCAAACGATGGTGTTTCTGATGTCACGAGAAAACTGCAGCAAAATGTTTTCCTGATGAGGTATGAAAATGACCGGATGGAGCAATACAGCCGACGTGAGACAATACGGATTGTTGGTGTGAAAGAGGAGGAAGAGGAGGACGTTGAAAAGAAAGTCCTTGAGATTTTCAAAGAAACTGGTGCTGAAGTCTCACCGGACGACATATCATACACTTAATTACAAAAAAAGCCCCAGATTGCCCTTTTTGTACTCTGCACACGCATTTCAAAAGGGGCAAAATAGTTGTACTATATTTGTGGCGTAGTCCTTACTACACGCCCCGGAAGCCGTTAGTGGTCTGTAGCCTAAATGAATCCCAACTGCATGTCACCCATCCATGGACTGACCGAGGTCACCGTTGCTTAACTTTGCAAAGGAGCATGGGTACATTATCCGCTTATGACTGACTGACAGACTGAAAGGTTATGTAACCCTGTCACCAAACGAATGTGTCTATACTGAAAAATGAGGTGGGCGGTGGTCTAATAGGTAGCGCGTCGGATTTAGCCGCTGCGCAACTGAACGGCCGTCACCAATGTCATGGCGATGAAGCGTGGGGATCGAGCCCAGGTCGAGCTTGTGATATGTGATACCGTATTTTCCTGGCTGCCGGGCTGCTCATCGGGGGTTTCTCTCCGGGTCATCCGGCTTTCCTCCCCCAGCAAAATTGTGAAAAATATAGGATAGATACTGGGTGGCGCTGCACCGCGGCGGCGCGCTTCTCCCGGGGGAAGCAGCCCGAATTTCCCGAAAGGGATAATAGAGTAGGTTTTTTTTTTTTTTTTAATCACATTGAGTGAGTGAGTGTGTGAGTGAGTGATCATATTCAGTATTATTATTTTTCTTCATTTCGTGAAGGTACGGAAGACACAGAACGTGTCAATGTGGAAAGTGGCGTTTGCTGGAGGACTGCGTGCGGAAGGACCAGTCTGCTCCAAGGGAAAGGTACTGATGGAACAGTTAGCAAAAAATAAACAAATAAATAAATAAATAAAATAAACGTGGCAGTTGAATTATAGCCCACGGGGTGTAACGTGGTGGTTTTGGTGTCCCGTGAGACGGCGATTTACGATGAGAGAGCATAATTATATGGTTGGCGAAATCTGACAAATAGCAGTTTTCCTACAGAAAAAAAATATATCGACAGCAAAATAAGTACTTTTTCTGCAGAAAAAAATTGTTTCCTGCACTTTCGCACAGAAAAACATGGTTTTCGAAGAAAATTCGACAAGAAACGGAAATGACAAATAGCACTTCTGTCTGCACTTTAACGGAATTTTCTGCAGAAGACTCAATTTTTCTACAGAAACCACTGGCGAGGGATGACAAAATTGCACTTTCTGAGAAAAATTGTGGTTTGTGTTTGTTTGTTTGTTTGTTTGTTTGTTTGTTTGTTTGTTTTCAGTAAAGTTGGTTTCATGCACACACAAAAACCCACCCTGTTATTTCTATTTTTGGGAGAAGGGAAGCAACCCTTCACGACTTAAGCTGAGCTGAGTGTAACTACCTCCCTTGTGCTGCCACTGGCTGAGGCTGGTTTTAGTACTTTTACATAGCACTGACCAGCACTTAATTTTGTGGAAAAAGATATTTACGTCAGTGTCTTTCATCTTGAAAGCACGACTTTTCCCCATCAGTCAAATGACGTCACAGACCATAAGCGTTGTGCCATTACAAGACAGACACAAATCAGATGGGTTGCCATGGAGGTTCAGAGGGCTTGGCTACGGACCTGTGGGCTATGTGTTAACTGCCATTGTGTCATTGTCTCGACAGGTAGTGGGCTGGAATACCGCTTACCGTCCAGGCAGAACGTTTCCCGTGGACATGGCGGCTTTTGCCCTGGGTGTGAATGTCATCCTCGACCATCCGTCGGTCCGATTTCAGTCTGACTGGCAGCATGGCAACCTTGAAACTTCTTTCATCAAGGCCTTTGGCTTGACGGTGGCAGATATTCAGCCGGGTGCTGACGAGAACTGTACACAGGTATTAGGCATGTTTGGTAGGACTTCG
>JACVVK020000010.1:570000-595000 GCA_018292915.2 Batillaria attramentaria | reverse complement strand
TGTAGCCGTACAGGTTGTGAGCGTTGACCAGAGCGGATGACATCACAATGCCTGCGACGGTCAGCTTCGCGGAGCGTCGCGTGCAAGCCGTCTGGAGCCGATGAGGCCACACCACCGACATGGCCCGCTGTGTCGTCATCGCCACTAGGAACCACGATGACGTCATGCCTGTGACGTAGACCACCCATATGTGCACCTTGCACACGACGGTGAACGTGTCCCGTAGTTCGACCTTGAAAAAGAAACGGATCCAGTTGCGTAGCAGTCCCGAATAAAGCAAGCACAGGTCGGACACGGCCAGCGCCTTGAAGTACACCAGCACGGCCGACATTCCCATGTTGGGTTTGCTGAGAATCCAGATCGTCATCGCGCTGCCGAAAGTACCGAACACCAGAATGAACGGTGGGCAGTATTTCCAGACTTTTCTGGAAGCCTCATAGTTTGGTAACGCGGACACCACATCGTTGAAGCTGAGTTCTGGCGTGGTAAGTGCTGGGGATACCAAGTCCTCCGGCGCGAGAGAAGCAGCACCGCTGATATTGTTAGCCATGATAGACGTATGTGCCGGAGACTCGTTCGTCATAGCTTTTAACTGTGACTTTTAAGCAGCATTGCAAAACCGCGTAAAATAAACTCTAATGATTTTTGTTGTTGCCCCGTACAACGCTGTTACTTGGCTATGCAGACGTTAGTTTGCTTCGAATGCCAATGGCCTTTGTGCGTAGCCGCAAACGGCCCATCCAATCGGTACAGAAAATTTGTTGAAGACCCCGGCGCATTGCACTTCTCGTGTTCGATCCATGAAAGTTAGTTTTTAGGTGATATATGTTTCCTGGTTTCCTTGTTGCGCTGTCCGCAGTGAAAGATGTTTTTCTTGCGGTGTGACGGCAGACAAAATACAGCAACGCACACACACCGACAGTTCCTGTGTGAGGTAGTTGGATCTTGTTGTGGTATCTCTGCTAGACGTCTACCTGTGAGAGACAAAATCGAAAGAAAAATGTAAAATAATTCGAAAATGGATCTTGTCAGAGTATTTACAAAGAAAGAAAGCACAGCCCCCCCCCCCCCAAAAAAAAAAAAAAAAAACAACAACAACAACAACAAAAAAAACCCAAAACCCCAAACCAAAACAAAAAAACCTCAAACAAACAACAACAAAAAACCCACAAAAAAACAAAAACAAAAAACCAACAAACAAAAAAACCAAACCAACAACCAACCAAACAAACAAAACAACAACAACAACAACCCACAAAACCCAAAACAAAACAACCGAACACCCCAAAATCCCAGCAACAACAAAACAACAAGAACAACCAACCAACCAAAAAAACGAAACGGCAGAGTATTGTAATGAGTAGGTTCAAAAATCACACTTGACAAAGTAACAATCAACACTTTCATAATGAATTACAAGGAAACCTACCAACCGAGTGAGTCAACCAAACAACCAACCAAAACCAATAATTATTAACAACGCACTCTACTTTTCTCCACGTTCACTTTTACTTATTCTAAGAGGTCTACCTTTCAAGGAGTTGTTTGAGGAGGAGTGACCACTACAGGATCGGCACACCAACTGTCTCGGAAAGGAGAAAGAAAACCTCATCTTGCGTGCGAGCCAGCGACTGACGATGTGCATCGCGTCAAGTCACCCGAAAACTCTACTCCCACGCTAGGAATATTATGCGACAACGCTCAGCCGCAGACCTGTTTACGACCTGAATTCTGAACCTTTCGTCAGGCGTGTTAATGAAGATGGCGGGGAGTTGCTCCTGTGTTGTTTCGATTCAAACGTTTTGCGCGACTGACGGTCGCTGTCAGACGAAGACACATATCGTTTGAGATATGCGCATGCGCACGTCTTTACGCTGTAGTGACGTATGAAATCTTCGGAGTTTCATATTAAAGGTCTGCAATCTCAGCAAAAAGCCGCAAACATTGCGTTTTTTTTAAAACTGCGACTCCTTCGACTGTGCATAATCCAGGCAACTCTGTCACAGTTGCAGAGTTTTCAGGGCTTCGGGGACCCTTAGAAAACCAGAGCACGAGTTTGCCGTGACATCATTTGGCTTTTGGTCAGTGAGCGAGACACGTCGCTACAGTGTCTAGCGGATGTTGAGTGCTGCACGATCTTTCTCGGTCAGTGTTAAAACGCAAACTGAGCTGTGAAATCAGGCTGCCCTTGGCTTTTATTGGGTTTTCAGGGACGCTGAAAACTCTGCAACTGTGACAGTGCTGACTGTGCTTGCACGGTCGACTCTGTACATTTTTTTCACGCTTCGGAAAGCTTTTTGTTGGGAGCTTAGATCTTTAAAGACGGACACTGGTTATAAACCGAGTCAGTTTTGGGGAGGTCGGTGGTCAAGTGGTTAAAACTTTTCTCACCAATGCGAGAGGTCAGGTTCGAGTCCCACTCGGGGGCGAAGAATTTCTTTCTTTCTTTCTCGTACGTGGCACCGTTCAAAGTCCAAACCACTAGACCCAGCGACCGCACCCTGGACCGAGCAAACCCTCGCCAAACCTCTCGAATCGAAATAGGGAGCGGGGATAGCCGAAAGGTAGAGCGCTGGACTCTCAATGCTCGGGTCGTGAGTTCGAATCCTGGCTGGGGCCAAACAATCGTGCTTGCCTTTTTCGCGTCGCCCCGTTTTTTTTTTTTTTTTTTTTTTTTGGGGGGGGGTTGTTTGTTTGTTTGTTGTTGTTTTTTTGGTATCACCCTTACGTGGTGGAAAAGGACACACACCAAACACCCCCACACCCACCTTCGAATCGAAATAACTCCCCGCAGTCTTGACTAACTCCCGCGTTTCATGGCCTATCGCTGAATGACCCAGTCTCTTCATGTCAGTCGAGTCTCCCTGGTTGTCATTACTTGCCAATGGCTGTTCGATGTCTTTTGTGTTGTTATCCTCTGCGAGAAAACGCGAGATGCCGAGCCCGACATTCGATCACAGCAAGCCAAAGAGCTTCGCTTGGAACAGACGCACACACAAAAAAAAACCCATTGTGCCGGATTGTAGATAATGATGAAACTGCCTTCCAGATCGACCGTGTCTAATCTTGGGTTAGGCTTTGCCCGATAAGCACGTGCGGTAAAGACTAGCATAGTCTCTTTTGTGTTGAATTCGAATACAGCTGAAAGGACAAAATGTATCCCTGAGGATTTTGAAATCAGCAGTACAGAAGTGAAAAGCTGCCCTCTGGAATTATTGGGGCGGGTACGTTGTTGTTGCTGTTGTTGTCGCTGTTGTTGTTTTTAGAAGTCCAGCATTTGAAATTAGTCAGCAACATTGGGTTTTGATGCTCAAGGTTCCCAAGTACTACAGTGTATGCGGGTGGGGGAGGGGGGGGTGTAGGGGGATGTTCGGGAGTTTGGCGTCCTTTTCCATCACGTAAAGGGTGATATCAAAGACGGGGCAACGAGAAAAAGGCCAGTACAAATACGTATTTGCCCCCAGCTGGGATTCGAACGCACGACCCGAGCATTGCGAGTCCAACGCTCTACCCTCTACCAACGCTCCTCTACAGTGTATACACACGCCAGTGTATTGCTTTCAAAGCAAGTGCAGCTACATAGTACATGTATTCCTAAACAAAATCTGTCTTGTCAATACTGGGGCGAACCCGAGTATCACGTGCTCTCTGGTAGTACTGTTCCTTAGGGAAAATCGTTACACACTGGACAAAAGCACCAATTTTTTTTTCTTTTGTGGTGATTCTTTGACCCATTGGAGTGAAATTTATCCGTGCCCCCACCCCCCCCCCCCGTCCCCCCCCCCCCCCCCCCGCGCGAGGTGGGGTCGGCCTAGTGGTTAAGACTTTGTCACCAATGCGAGAGGTCAGGTTCGAGTCCCACTCGCGCGACGAGGTTTTCTGTCTCGTATGTGGCACCCTTTAATTCGGGCCGACCGTCCGGGGTTCTCTCCGGGCACTCCGGCCTCCCCCCCCCCCCCCCATCTGCTTTGGAAATGTTCAGCCCACAAAATTCGAAATTTCTATAAAAATTCTATAATCATGAAACTTGAATTGCTGAGCCGGCCCTTCGCACCACGTGATTGTAATGTGTTCATGTCCAGTGTGTGAGAGAATGAGTGTGATTCACGTGAGCGTGCGTGTGGGGTTTAGGTGGTAGCGCTTTGAGCCAAATATTAATTTCAGATAAAGCGCCTATATTAATGCGATTATTATTATTGTTGGGGCGGTCGGTGGTCGCATTGGTTACAAGACTTGTCACCAATGCGAGAGGTGAGGGGTTCGAGTCCCACTCGGGGCAAAGAATTTTTCCTTCTCGTACGGTGGCACCGTTCATTCGGGCCGATCGTCGGGGGTTCTCTCCGGGTACTCCGGCTTCCTCCCCCTCTGCTTTGGAAATGTTCAGCCCACCAAATTTGAAAAATAAATGCAATTCTAAATTCCGAAATTAAATAGCTGAGCTGACCCTTCGCACCACGTGATTGTAATGTGTGTATATGTCCAGTGTGTGAGAGAATGCGTGTGATTCACGTGAGCGTGCGTGTTGGGTTCAGTTCGCGGCGCTTTGAGCCGATTCATGAAATTGGGTAAAGCGCCTATACAATACTCATTATTATTATTATTATTATTATTGTGTGAAGCCTAGTGATCTGCCGCATAAGTTTAAAAAACAAAACAAAAAAAACTCCAGCATATTATACCGTTTTCACACATTCTGAAATTTGATTTCGGAGGAAAATTTTCATACATTTTGAAATCTGATTTCGGAGGATAATTTTCATACATTTTGAAATTTGATTTCAGAGGATAATTTTCATACATTCTGAAATTTGATTTCAGAGGATACTTTTCATACATTCTGAAATTGGATTTCAGAGGATATTTTTGTTCTGTTTCCTTCCTCCTGTATTCATTTCGTTTGTTTGATTGCTTGGTTTTTGTCGTCGTTGTTGTTGTTGTTGTTGATGTTATTATTATTATAATTATTTTTCTGTATTTCCGGGCTATTGTATCGTACTCCTATACTAAGCGATGCAAAACTTACGGCTTCTTCGTTCGTTGAAGAATATAGCTGATTCGGATTTTTAAACCATACTCTTCTTATATTTGTCCCCGAAAGATAACATTTTAGGATGTCAGAAAGTGAAACAGACAACAACAAAAAAGAAGTCAGGAGTAATAACGACGTAATTATTGATCAATACGTCCGGGTGGGTGGGTGGGTTTGATGTTTGGGAGTTTTGTCTCGTTCTTTTCCAACACGGGTGGATGATATCAAAGACGGGGCGGGTGGGTGGGTGTTTGGGAGTTTGTCCTTTTCCACCACATAAGGGCAACGAGAAAAAAGGCCAGCACAAATATTTGGCCCCAGCCGGCGGGATTCGAACTCACGACCCGAGCATTGAGAGTCCAACGCTCTACCATTCGGCCACCCCGGCTCCCCTCAAAGACGGGGCAACGAGAAAAAAAAGTTGGCCCCAGCCTGGTTTCGAACTCACGACTCGAGCACTGAAAGTCCATCTATCATTCGGCTATGCCGGCGGCTCCCTTTCAATCAGTCAGAAGGACAAGAAGGGGGAGGGGCGGGGGAGGGGAGGGCGGGGGAGGTGGAGAGGAATGGGGATGGGAGGGGGAGATATGGGGGAGGGGGGGTATGAATGGTCTGATTACCTGCTTGTTTGATTAACTGCTTGCTTGGTTGTTGATGTTCGTCTGGTTAGATAGCCTAAGTTTCTCATTAGTTCTCATTATTTACACCAATGATACGTTGCTATTTTCCCGGTCTAATTAACAATGCAAAAAGATGTCTTGTCTATAACAGCTGCTGTTGTTTTTTGATCCAGACATTTCAAAATACTAAATACATGAATGAGGGTTGGTGGGTGTTTGGGGGTTTGACGTCCTTTTCCACCACATAGGGTGATATCAAAGACGGGGCAACGATGAAAAAGCCAGCACAAATATTTGGCCCCAGCCGGGATCGAACTCACGACCCGAGCATTAGAAGTCCAACGCTCTACCAGTCGACCACAAATACATGAATGAACAGTGTCTGTCTATATGTCTGTTTGCCATAAAACCTTATTCAGAGTTCTCACATCGCGATCAAAATTGGTGGCTGTAGTCAGGGGGACCCCGGAAACAATCTGGCGGGGAAAAAATCCTCGAAAAATCGTCAAGTTTCTGTTATTTCCAATTACTTTCACAGCACTTACTGTAATCCCACGGAATACCCATCCGGAGCCGAGATAGCGTATGACTTTCAAAGCTCGGGTCATGAGTTCGAATCCCGGCTGGGGCCAAATATTTTTGCCGGCATTTTTCTCGTTGCCCCGTCTTTGATATCACCCACACGTAGTGGAAAAGGACGTTAAACTCCTAAACACCACCCCTACCCCCCCCCCCACCCCGGTCCACGGGAAGTAACTCCATTTTTCAGTCCGGCAACTTCGCATCGCAAAGTCTCATTACCTCCCACTGCCGTACTCGGCAAAGCCGGATACATCTGCTAGTTTGTTTATATAAAAAAAGAAGGTTACTTGCGGTCTTTTGCGCTTTTGCCGAGAATGCAAAGATAAACTGCAAACAAGCAAAGAAAATAGCAGAATCAAGCACACAGGGGAGAGAGAGAGAGAGAGAGAGAGAGAGAGAGAGAGAGAGACAGAGACAAACATAAAGGGTGTACACTTACCATCCCAAGCAGACCTTTCGCAACGACCGTCATTCGTTCCGACCAGATTGTCCCAGACCACGTAAATGGAGCCAGAGCCGTGGACTTTGAGCTTTATACACGCTGCCCACGGCCGCCGCAACGCAACGCGACGCAGAAAATGCGTTTGGCTTTTGCAGACGAGAGAAATTAAGAGCTTCCGTGATTTCCGTTTTTATTATTACCAAGATGAGACCAGCTCTACTCAAATTACCGCGCTTCGCTGGCTGAAGTGAAGTGGCCGCCAAACAAAAACTAGGCAACAAATCAGAATTTAGAGTTCAGCAGCAGCGCACACCGTATTAATTAGACTCCGCTTTTCTGTTTTTATCTGATTGCTGACATTTTATTTTTTGGGAGTGTGTGTTGTTGTCTGTGTGACCCAAGTAGAGGACTGATTACTCGATTCTGTTCTTTTATCCCTGAGAGAATTACTTTCTAGCCGGGTGAGCGGCGATTCCGAATTCACCATTAGCTGGATCACTGATCCATCATTCTCCCCATCCTTCTTTACGTCCTTGTTTATTTCAATTACCCGCGCCAATAGAGATGAAACCGGTTCGACACAGACACGAATCTGGGTCTGAAGAGTTCGTGTTAACCGTCACCGGTAGAGATGAAAGGCGAGTCATGTCTAGAAACGCGAGAAGACAGAGTGAAATGTGCTGCGTTTCAGTCCTGGGTAATTGCGAAAACCTGATCGTGCTCATTTCTACTCATTGAATTCGGCGATTGCCTTGCCTAATGAAACGCTTAAAACATGAAAAGTGTTTGTTTTCAACTGTCGAAAGATGAAAGACACTGTTCTATTTATACCTATCTCAGGCGTTTGCAGGTAAACATGTTTGTATGCTGGCTACATTTACGGCTGACCTAGGTCAGCAGGTGTAAGTTATACGAAGGAGGCCATTCCCCTTTTTAGTTTTCCCCGAAATAACCAGTCAATGTCCTTTTATCACCAAGTTAATTATTGACGTGTTCAGACGTCGATGCAACCCACTGTACCAAAATATACAAATATCAATACTATACAGGACACGGAGTTGTGCCATTTCTAAGGGGTTTTTTTTTTCTCGACAGTAGCCTGTTCTCGGTTTGCTGACTGAGCCTGTTTTTTCATGCTAACCATAGACTTGTGCGCGAATAATAATAATAATAATAATATGATAGCATATGATCTGCAGTATTATGTACCCCCCTCCCCCAACACACACACACTTAGTGTTTCATGTATGCGTGAGAATGTGTGTGTGTAGCGCACTGAGTGTTCTTTGAGCAGACTGTGATAAAAATAACAATAATAATAATAATAATAATAACGAGGAGTTGTCTGGCGCCCAGCCTTCTGCTGGAGCTGTGGGCGCCTTACAATAGCATTAACATACACAGTCATACATCCAGTCTCAATACGTTCTTACAAACATCATGATCACGTGTAAAACAGTAGTGTTCACATGATACATTAACATACATAGATACATACAAACATACACGGGGGAGCCGGGGTGGCCGAATGGTAGAGCGTTGGACTTCTAATGCTCGGGTCGTGAGTTCGATCCCGGTTGGGACCAAATATTGTGCTGGCTTTTTCATCGTTGCCCCGTCTTTGATATCACCCTATGTGGTGGAATAGGACGTTAAACCCCTAAACACCCACCCACCCCACCCACAAACATACATGAAGAAGAAAAAGAAGAAGAAGAACAACAACAACAACAATCAATATAGGTAGGTGGATGGCGACGCGCTTCCGCCGGAAATTCACCCTCAGCAACAACAACAACAAAACAACAACAACATTAAACACAGGTGTGTGGATAGCGAAGCAACCCAAAGTTCCCCAATTGGACGACAAAGTACAAAAGGTCACTAATGCCGACCTACTGACCCCCCCCCCCCACACACACACACACACACACCTCCCGCACCACCACCTACCCCCTTTTGTTGTTGTTGTTGTTTTGTTGAATGGTGAGGCTGAAAACAGTATACGGTGTGTGTGTGTGTGTGTGTGTGTGTGTGTGTGTGTGTGTGTGTGTGTGTGTGTGTGTGTGTGTGTGTGTGCGTCCGTGTGTGTGTGTGTGTGTGTGTGTGTGTGTGTGTGTGTGTGTGTGTGTGTGTGTGTGTGTGCTCCCGGCCCCGCTTCGAGTCAGTTAACCTAATGGTAATCTTCACGCGAGAGTGTAATGAAAAGGACTGGACCTAATACACTGTACCAGGAAACAGCCTCTTGCGAGAAGCCTTTTATCTTGGTATGTCTCCGGAACTGGTCGGGTCTGGGGTTTTGGTTGCCAGTACATCCGTAGCACAGAACGAGCTAAGCCGCGCTGGTCCGGTTCAAACCGCCATCACTTGTAACACTTTGTTGACGATCTGTTTGGAAGAAAATGTCGTTCACTTCTGTCCTCACCTGTGTTTTCCATTCGTATCAACGAATATTTGGCAGAAATCGTTTTTAAGAAGGTGACTACTTTAAGCAAACCCCCATTCACGCAAAACTCCGCCATGCATCGTCCGCGTAGCCAAATTGTTTAATCTGATCTCTAGCATACGTCTCTGCGGCGGAGAAAACAGGAATGACCCTTGAAAACTTTCTCGGTTGCCTACCTTGTCGTAAACAAAAAATAGTGGTCACAGAGTGGTCTTCTCTTCAACCATAAAGATATTTTGCCGGCGGGAGAATTTTGCAGCAGACGAATAAAGAAACCATTTCGGTTATGTTAGCGTGAATGGTGAGTCAGCCACAACATCACCAAGAAAAAAGTTTGTGGAGTTTAGGGAAATCTTATTCGAAATTTCATTGATTTTTGAGTCAAGGTTGTTAGATTTCTCGTGCAGTATGATCTTCATTAATTATTTTGTCAACAAATTTTAAACAGGTCCAACATTCAGTTCATTTGACAGTAACCTCAGCGTTTCGAGGCGCCCAGAAGGTAAAACATCTTTGTCCACAGTTTCACGCCCAACAACAGCGAACCTTTATTTATTGACTTATCGGGTCGCTTCGCCATTTAAATTTCTAAACGTGCGTCCACGTGGACGGGCTGTTGCCACCACCACTCACAGGAAAGTTTGATATGCTCTTTCTTCTTTCCTTTCTTCCTCCTGCTCTCTTCTTCTTGTTATTTTTCTCTCTCTTTTTTACGTCTTTACATTTCAGTTCAGTCAGTTTTTCCACGCGTATTTCTCCGCCATGCTTTTTGTAAACTGGTTCAGATGAGCACGTACACATAAGTTTTACTTGTTGTGCTCTTTTTTCAACGTAATACTGTTTACTGCTTGACGGTGATCCGGCTTTAATGAATAAAAATGTTTAAACCAACAGCGAATCTTCACATCATTCTGATTCTGTGTGTGGGTGTGTGTATGCCCGCGTCTGTTTGTCAGTAAAGTGAGTCCGGCTACCAGCGTGGGCATAGCCATCAGTGATGTAGACCTGTAATCTGGATAGTTCTACAATAAAATCTGGGAAGAATGCGACAGTAAAAGTGGCAGTAGGATGCGTTTTTGCGTGCAGGCATTGGTGATAAAATCCGTATTTACACAGATCGACCTGTACCAGTTAAAAAACAAAGAGACAAACAAACAAACAAAAAACATATGACACCCCCCCCCTCCCCCGTTGCCTAGAACTTTGTCAAGGCGACAAGCAGACGAATCGATTACAAATAAGCGCGCCACCCCATTCCGATCAGTGGGACTACTCTCCCTCTCTCTCTCTCTCTCTCTCTCTCCCTCCCTCTCTCTCTCTCTCTCTCTCTCTCTCTCTCTCTCTCTCGGCTGGGGCCAAATATTTGTGCTGGCCTTTTTCTCGTTGCCCAGTCATTGATATCACCTTTACGTGGTGGAAAAGGGCGTTAAACTCCCAAACACCCACCCCACCCACCCTCTCTCTCTCTCTCTCTTTCTCTCTCTACTCATAATATTTACCGTCGAAAGATAAATATTTGTTGTCATTTTCATTGCCTCTCCCTCTATCTTCTCGCTTACTAATCTCCGCTCACAGCCCCCCCCCCCCCCTCTCTCTCTCTCTCTCTCTCTTCCGAACTGATTGTAGACAGCCCTTATAAATAATTATATACTTATGTACATGTCTAAAGGCTATGTCAGGACAGCATGGAAACCACCATCATGCTAAGACGATGCAGATGGATCGGACACGTCATGCGAACAGAGCCAACATCACCCGCACAGCCCTGCACTGGACACCAGAGGGAAAGCGAAAACGAGGGCGACCCAAGAACACCTGGTGTCGAACCGTGGAAGGGGAGCTCAAGACCCTCCATCACACCTGGGTGGGTGGGTGGGGTGGGTGTTTGGGAGGTTAACGTCCTTTTCCACCACGTAACCATCACACCTGGGGAAGCATTCAGAAGCTGGCCCAGAACCGGCAAGAGTGGGCGATCCTTTGTGGCTGCCCTACATGCCAGACGGCATAACGAGCGTGAGTGTGAGAGTGTGATAAAGGTTATGTGACTTACCAATGTTATGCGTCTGCCTTTGAGTGGTATGTGTTTTTATCCTTTTCTTTCACTTCTTATGGCTAGATTGCAGTATGTAAGTGGTTCGTGGTTTCAAGGTCAAGTCTCAGAACCTGGGCCTCTATGCCTGTAACCTCCACCTTGTTAAAAAAAAAAAAATCAATCATATCTTGGGGAGATTTCAGCTGTTTACCAGCCTTACGCAACGAAATGGATAGCTCAGTCTGATGCAGATGTTCCGGCTTCAGACAGGTTGTTAAGAAGGTCTCTCGCGGTTGTCTTCGCGTTGTGTTCTTTCAGTGCACACTACATTACACTACACTACACTACACTACACTACACTACACTACACTACACTACACAGAGAGAGAGAGAGAGAGAGAGAGAGAGAGAGAGAGAGAGAGAGAGAGAGAGAGAGAGAGAGACAGACAGACAGACAGACAGACAGACAGAGACAGAGACAGAGTGTTTGGGGGTTTAACACCCTTTTCCACCGCATACGGGTGATATCAAAGACGGGGCAACGATGAAAAGGCCAGCACAAATATTTGGCCCCCAGCCGGGATACGAACTCACGACCCGAGCATTAGAAGTCCAACGCTCTACCATTCGGCCACCTTGCCTCAGAGAGAGAGAGAGAGAGAGAAGCCGATTGCGTAACTTCACTAGTTTACTTCTCATCAGGAACGTGAATCTGGTTCTGACACAACACATGCTATTTTTTTCATTCTCCATGAGGTATTTTTAAGGAAATGAGCCGGCTCTCAGGGGACAGGGAATATCCTATGACGTATTTCTCGCCCGGATGTCTGTTCATTATATGTGACTGGCATTCCATCCTCAAAAGGAGACTGAGACGAGCCAGTGTTGTAGAGTGTTGGGCTGCAAATGCTCTGTGTGTGTGTGTGTGTGTGTGCGTGCGTGCGTGCGTGCGTGCGTGCGTGCGTGCGTGCGTGCGTGCGTGCGTGCGTGCGTGCGTGCGTGCGTGCGTGCGTGCGTGCGTGCGTGCGCGCGCGCGCGCGCGCGCGTGTGTGTGTGTGTGTGTGTGTGTGTGTGTGTGTGTCTGTGTCTGTGTCTGTGTGTCTGTGTGCTGACTTTTGAACAGCCGTGTGATAGGTAAATGTACTGATGGGATCGTAACTGCTCTTTAATCGACGGAGCTATCACAAATGTTTCTCTAAAGAGTTTTAGTCTGAAAGCCGCCCGAAAAAAAAACAAAAAACCAACTTGCACTGTGATAAACTTGAATTGCAATCTCTCACGCCACACTTTGTTACCAATTGTCGCGTAACTGTTGTTCTCGAAAACAACCTCCCACGTTTAGGGTTTTTTTTTGTTGTGTTTTTGTTTTTTTGGGTTTTTTTTTTTTGATTCGTCTCTCTGTTTTTGCCGTCAGTGGCTTAGATTCGAGAAATGCCCTTGATCGATTTTTAAATAGTTTCCTTGTCAGTTCAAATGAATTCAGTTGGATTCAGTTTATTTGTCCTTTGGGACATTTCGCTTCTGTTGCTGTTTTTTTTAGATTCGCTCACCTGGTTTTGTCATGTTCAGTTTCCTAAGGTCAATGACAGTAGATATCAGTGATAGCCTGCGTCCGACGTCATTGCAAAGTACATTACGCAAAACTTGAGATCTCACGTTCACAAAATCTGGTTATGCGTCAATGCGACAGAGATGACATCGCGGTGAGATCCTCTGCGGGTGCAGGGTCTCGCAAAAACAAAAAAACAAAAAAAAGTTCCATCGGGAGGTCGCAATACCACGGTGGATAATGACGTGGCCGGCGCAGTTTGATGAAGAATGGGCAGTACATGGGTAGGTCACTGATATCAGGCCGAGCAACAGGATCTGTCTAATTTAAGCGAGATATTACACCCTGATTGTTTTTTAAAGGGAATCAGAAGGAAGGTCCTTTAATCATGTCGGAGGGTTTTATTTGTTTTCTTTCTTTTTTTTTTCTTCTTTTTTGTGGTTCCTTCCTTCATAACATTCCCCTTTTAACTCTCTATTTCTTTAATTCTTATTTTACCTTTTGTTAAAAACATGAATGGCCCGCCCCAGTTAACTGACAAGGTGAGAGCGATAAACGTTAATTAAATAATTAGAAGACAGTGATGGAAAGACATGTATCTGATCAGCCGCCTAAAAGAGATCAGAAACTATTCACATAAACTCGCCCCGTGAAGTATCTCGGTCGGATCCGATATCGCGAAAATTAGGCGGGCCCTTTTCATCAGCCATCGTGATGGCGCTGGTCACGTGCTTATCCCCCGTGAAGTCAGGTGTTTCATGGTCGGCCAACAAGTCTGTGCAGTCTGGTTAAAGTCGTGTGTTAGCGCGTTAAAACACACACACACACACACACACACACACACACACACACACACACACACACACACACACACACACACACACACACACACACACACACACACACACACACACAAACCAGAAGTAGCTCGTCATTCTGGCTTTGTCGGTCACAGCTGTTGCACGACGCAAAATCCCCCCCCCCCTCCGAGTCTCAATAAACCCTGCACTTATGGATGCAGGAGAATAAAAAGAGATTAAACACAGTGAAACTCGGTTAGGGTTAGAGGTTTGTGTTAGGTTTAGGGTTAGGTTGTTTAATTAAGTGTCGTGTAGTACATGTATTATAAGCTTTCAGAGTAGCAACCTCGTTATGATTGCCTCGCGCATGCGCGTGCCTCGGCATGGCATGCACCTCTTTGTGTCGTACCAACAGTTAATTTCCTCATTTGCATTCAGTGCGAATTTCAATTTGATGAGAAGTGCCAGCTCCGTTTTGTTCCGTTTCGTTTCGCCGGGTTCGGTTCGGTTCGGTTCGGTTCGTTTCAGTTCGGTTCGTTTCAGTTCGGTTCGTTTCGGTTTCGGTTGGGTTGGGTTGGGTTTGGGTGGGTTGGGTGGGTTGGGTTGGGTTGGGTTGGGTTGGGTTTGGGTGGGTTGGGTTGGGTTGGGTTTGGGTGGGTTTGGTTTGGTTGGATTGGGGTGGGTTGGGTTGGGTTTGGGTGGGTTGGGTTGGGTTGGGTTGGGTTTGGGTGGGTTGGGTTGGTTTGGGTTTGGGTTTGGGTTGGTTTGCTTTGCTTTGCTTTGCTTTTGCTTTTGCGGACTACCGGACTTTTCACAGCCAGGTCTGAGCAAACATTGATTTTTCCCATCTCTGTGTCGCCCGTTTCTGATATTGGTTTCTGGCAACGGTGTGATAGTGTGGGAGCTGGCGGTTTCTATTTGATGACTTCAGCTGATGAAAGGCTGGGTGCAGATCGAACGCAACAAATCAAACTTCTTGTGCAACTGCTACGTTCACTGAATTGACAGCCGGCGACAGCCGTGCAGTAAGACACGTGCCAAGTCGAAGCCACGGCTCGTCCCAGGCATATCGTACGGATTTGCTTAGTATTCTGTTTGGTTGATTCTGTGGCTTTGAACCAGGAAGTTGAAGTCCGTATCTGTTGTGCACTTCGCGATCCCTTTCATACTGCATTAGGGCTGGACTGGTCATTATTGTATAACATGAATATTGTATACTAGCGGATGTACCCGGCTTTGCTCAGCATGACGATGTGATCTGGCTAGTAAATGCTTTTCGGTCTGCCTGTTTTGCGATGAGTGGTGGAAAAGGACGTTAAACTCTGATTTTCCGAGATTTATTTTTCCTCCAGATTGTTTTTAGGGTCTCCCTGAGTAGAGCCAGGGCTGGTGATGTGATCTGTCTTTTCGGTCTCTCTCTTTGCCGATGCGCGGTGGAAGAAACACCGTTAAACTCCAATTTTCCGAGATCCCCCCCCCCCTTGTTTCCGAGGTCCCCATGGGTACAGCCACACCAATTTTGATCGCAATATGAGAGCCCTAAATTGTGTTTTATAGGACTTATATGTAAATATCTCAAAAACGGATGAACTATTCAAAATAATGTTTGGTGCGTGTGGTCCATCTTTACGCTCCAAAGAAGACTATTTGATGTGGTTAACTGGTTCCAACCTGGGTCAGAGCTATCACCGTCACGCGTGACGCGAGCGAATCGAGTGAAGTGGCTTTCTGGTCTAAACAGAAAGTAGACTAGCATTACTCCAGTGAGGCCTGAACGGAAAGGAGACATTAAACTCCTGTCAGGTACGTGCCCTTGAATAGTCTGTGCATGGTAATTTCTTTTTTCCTAGAGTGAAACATTTTTAAGGGTGGCTATGATGCCTGAGGCGAATATGGAATATATCGGCATTTTGAAGCTTCGTGCGTTTGTATTTATTGACCTGTACAGGGCTTTAAATACAAGACACTGACGCACGCTGTCTGTCAGCCGAGCAGTATAGTGTGTCTGCTGTTCCAGTCGCCAACGATTTTCGGAGAAAATGTTTTATGGAGCCACTTTTGCAGACATGTTAAGGAATACAGGTTATTCAGGGGGGGTTGTGACCTAGTAAACTTTATAACAGCCAGTCGTTGCTGTCCTCCAATTTCCTTCTCGGCGTAAGAGAAACCAGTCTAAATCGTTATTTTTCTTTCTTTTTTCTTTCTTTTTGGAAACCCGACAAGTCCTCAAGGAAGGAAAGTATTTAAAGATAACACTTTGACGTCATTCACTGACGTCACTTTTTCCGTCTAATGAAGGTTTTACGAGTACATGTCAATTTCGCTCAAGATTACATTTGACATCATGGTTACTTGACGTTCTCCGGAGGTTTATTTTAGGCTAATTTCGGCAATTTTTTTCCGCGCAGAGTAGAATCAGTTGACCAATCAAACAGGCTTCTTTGAATGTGATAATGAACACATACACACATCAAATATGGTGTTGATTGGTTCACCCGTTATGAAGATATTTTGGTCCTCTAAACACACGCACACACACACACACACACACACACACACACACACACACACACACACACACACACACACACACACACACACACACACACACACACGACAGCGCGCGACAATAATCCCTTTAAGCAGGGGCTTAAAAATGAAAGCAAAAAAACAAACAGATAAAATACAAGACAACGAAGTTTATTTCAACGAAGCAAGAAAATAATGTCACATGTCTCCAAACACTCGTTGAAGACCTTTGGATCACAGACAACAGCACCCCCCTCCTAAAACATATACCTAATGTTCCGCGTCTTCTTCTGCTGCTACGAAACAAACTGTTTTTGTTTTTTTTTATGTTTTTTTTTTAACTGCTCCGTTATCCCTTTCGGGAAATTCAGGCTGCTTCCTCCGGAGGAAGCGTGTCGCCGCGGTGCAGCGCCACCCAATATCTTAACTTTTTTCCAATTTTGCTGCGGGAGGAAAGCCGGATTACCCGGAGAGAAACCCCCATTGAGCAGCCCGGTAGCCAAGAAAAAACCGGTATCATCACAAGCTCGACCTGGGCTAGAACCCACGCTTCATCGCCATGGCAGCGGTGACGGCCGTTCAGTAGCGCAGAGGTCAAGTCCGAAAAGCTACCTATTAGACCACCACTCACCCCATTTTTTTTTTTTTAACGACAATAACATAACCGAGAAAGCCCGACTTTATTACAATGCAATATACATTACGTTTTATTATGCTGCATTAAACTGTTAGACAAATGACTGGTTTGGGCCGGTTTACTCTTCCGTGTCGTTCCACTCCATTTCCCTGCTGCGAATTCCAGTGAGTAGCATCAATATACAGGGACGCGCCTGATTACATCTGATGTTTTCGTTTCGTCTGAAGTAGACGAACCGATACAGAGAAATCTGGTTTGCTATCTCAGAATCGTACGAAAATTAAGTTGAACTCAAAAGTATACTGAACAACAAAAGAAACGCGTGGGCAATTCCAAAATATCGGCTCGAAATTTCACGACAGTTACGCACTTTTTTGTTTCAGTAGCCAGGGTGGGGTGGGTGGGTGTTTGGGAGTTTAACGACGTTTTCCACCTCTTAAAGGTGATATCAAAGACGGAGCAACGTGAAAAAGGCCAGCACAAGTATTTGGCCTACAACCGGGATTCGAACACACGACCCGAGCATTGAAAGTCCAACGCTCTACCATTCGGCTATTCCGGCTCCCCTTCTCAGTCGTAGCTAAAGTAACAAATAATCAGCCAAACAATGGAAGTAACTCACGCGTTCATTTTGTCGCTCGGTATATATGTATACAATCGCGTTTGAATAGTCGAATAAACACGTGCTGCGAGACAACTACAACATGTGACGTTCTCTACGACTGCAAACTATTAATGCAATAATTATGTGCAAGGAGGGCAATGGAAAATGAACACCGACCAGAGAAAGAGACTGACTGAGTGAAACGTTATTGAAGGATACAGAGCGAATAGGCAGCACTGCCTCTCTTAAAAACTGCCCTTACTAAAACATATATATACAGCAAGGAAATTCAACCATATAATACACCAAATATACACAAATACACATACATAGAACAAAAGAATGCAGAGTGAAGTAGATGAAAGATGTGTCTAACACTGCTCTGACAGAGAGAGAGAGAGAGAGAGAGAGGGCTTAACGCCGCGCAAGCAACAAGGACTATTTCGCGGCTAGAGAGAGAGAGAGAGAGACTGACTGACTGACCGAAACTTTTATTTCAGGATAAAGACTTGTAGGCATGGTCTGCCTATCTTACAAGCTGTCCTGCTAATCTAGAAACACTAAAAGATAATGGCTAGTATGACAAAAAGTATACCTGGCACAAAAGGAGTAAATCTAATGGTAAAAAAATTAAACATGCAAAGACAGAAAGAAGCAAGAGAGAGAGAGGGAGAGAGAGAGAGATATCCTCATTCTTGTCAAAGGATGACATTTGATGCTACGTGTACCATAATTCACTCCTGCTCTCAGACGGTGTAACAACGGTTGTTGTAGCCCTGGTACAAGGAAAGCTGTGAAATGAAAACAAATACCGCGCAGTATTTACACACATCTAAAGAGAGAGTCAGAATCTGGACCAGGCTTCATTAAAAGCTTCTTAGTGTACACACGATTACAAACAAACCAAAAGTCTCCATCGATTAACATCGAACACAAAACTATGACATAACATCGGCCTTCTTTCAGGGTCACCGCTTTGAACTGCGAAACAGTACGATCTTTAAAATGTTTTCAACCGCATGTAAAAAACAACAACAAAAAATTCTTAAAATACAATGAAAGACATGTTTCTTGGTGTATTTATGGGATTCGATTTCAACAACAACAACAACAACAACAACAACATCGACAACAGCAACACAAAAATTGCTGTTAAAACAAAAGAACAAACCGCCCCCCCCCCCCGCACCCCCTCCCCCCAAAAAACAACAACAACAAACACCCCCCACCCCAAACAACAACAACCAGAAAAACAAACATAAAAACAAACAAAACTACAACAACAACAACAAACCAACCCCCCCCCCCCCCAAAAAAAAAAGACCAACAACAAACAAACAACCAAAAAACAACAAAAAGCAACAACAACAAAACACACAAACAAACAAAACAAAACCAAAAAGCCAAACAACAACAAACATACATACATATACAAACAACAACAACAACAACAAAAACAAACAACCCCCCCCCCCCAAAAAAAAAAACCCAAAAAACCCCAAAACAAACCCAACTCTAAAACAGCACTAACTTGAAAAACAAATGAAAAGATTCTGTGGGGATCTAGTCAGACACTCCTTCCTCTGAGGCGTTGCTGCCTTTGGTGTGAGCGTCAAGCGAAGCTGGCAGTGCGGGTCTAGGAGCCGATATTTCCCGAGACTCGCCTGATTTGTGGCAGGAAAACAGCTTCCTCAGCTCTTCTCGAAACCTGGTTCCCGTCAGGCAGTACAGGTAGAAGTTGACCGCGCTGTTGGAGTACCACAGCAGGTGACAAACCGCCCACTCAGCGTCCAGCTCCTCTGCAGTGCGCCCTAGGATCCCGCTATGGTAGATGATCTTGAATATGCACACAGGTGACGTCAGACAGAGAAAAGCCACCGAGACGGTGACGAGGGTGGCGAATAGCGACGACGCGTGCTTCTCGCGACTGCTCACGTGATCCGGGCGTGCTGACGTCACGATGTCCCGCGCCACGCGGACGGAGCGGACCACCTTCCACCCCAGGATGCTGTTGGTTATGACTATGATGCAAAACGGTATTAAAGACATTATGAATGTTTCGGCCCATGGGTAAACTTCCAGGAAATAGTAGATCAGACTTTCGTCGTTATAGAACAAACAACCGAGGTCGAGGGAATCATGCAAGGTAAACCCAAACAGGAACGGCGCACAGAAGAGAGATGACGCCATGACGATGACGAAAACGATGACATAGGCGCCCTTTTGCGTGTGCAGCAGGGCGCCGCTGTGAGGAAACATGATTGACGTCACTCGCAGCATCGTCATCGCGACAAGAAACCACGCCGACGTCGTAGAGCACAAGTAAACCACGAACATGTGGAGCCTGCACACAAGGTCATGGATATGCCTGATCTCGAATGCGAACGTGTACTCGATGTATCGGCGGAGCAGTCCCGTGTAGATAATGATTAAATCAGACAAAGCCAAAGCCGTGAACAAGACCGGCATGTGGTCTCCCCTCATCCTCCTCATCACCACGACGATGAGCACGTTGCCCAGGGTACCGAAGAGCATGATGACCGGCGAGGCCGCTCGGTACAGTATGGCAGACAAGCTCTCGGTGTCTGTCTGAAAGCGGGTGCTGCCTTCAACGGTGACCGGTACGTCCGTGATGTTGGGTACTGAACTTTGTGTAAAATTCATCGTGGTTTTGAAGCAAAAAAAATGTACGTCCTGTTACTAGTTAATATTACTACGCGTGTCTTCAGTTTGGGCTGCTTGGTCTTGGGTTAAAATGCGCGTTGAAGACTTCGTGATGTGAACGCTTGCAAGAAAGCAGGCTGTCCAGAACTGAGTGTTACTCACGGCTCCAAGCAAGCAGTCCGTTCAAAACCTAAGTACTGTTCCCAGCACACAACTGTTCAAAACCTAAGTACTGTTCCCAGCACACAACTGTTCAAAAACTAAGTACTGTTCCCAACACAGAACTGTTCAAAACCTAAGTGCTGTTCCCAACACAGAACTGTTCAAAACGTAAGTACTGTTCCTAACACAGAACTGTTCAAAACGTAAGTACTGTTCCCAACACAGAACTGTTCAAAACCTAAGTGCTGTTCCCAACACAGAACTGTTCAAAAACTAAGTACTGTTCCCAAAACATAACTGTTCAAAACCTAAGTACAGTTCCCAAGACAGAACTGTTGAAAACCTACGTGTTGCCAATACAAAAAAGCACACAAACAAACAAAAACTGACGCTAGAAAAACTCCGTCTACGTGTTGTTCAGAGACGCTGTTCAAAACCTAAGTGTTACATACGCAGTAGACAGCACAGTCTTCAAAGTCCAAGCCAAACAGTGTAGCTCACATAAAGAAGCCTGTTCAGAACCTGAGTATTGTTCGCTCACCTGCAAGAAAGGAAACTGTCAAAGTTTTGTTCACACACACACAAGAAAGCAAGCTGTCCAAATCTTCGTCTTGTTCATGCAAGGGGAAAAGCATGCAAAGTATTTTAACACCTGCAAGTCAGTTCAAACCTATGTATTGTTTCACACAAGCAAGAACGCAAGCGAAAAAGTGAGCTGGTTCAAAACCTGTTCATACACACAACACAATGCAAGCTATTGCAAACCTGTTTTCACACGGGGGGTGGGTTGGTGTTCGGGAGTTTTTCCACCACGTACGGGTCATAGTTTTCACACGAGAAACAAATCAACAGGAAGCCTGCAATTAGCAATCGTTTTACCTGCATCCAGTGCATGAACTGGAAGTCTTAGTAAGAACCAGCTCAGAGATTTGCCAGCTACACAAATGTAAAATGAAACAGCAAGTATGAAAATCTGCCTGTATTTATATATTTCAGGACAGCTTTTCTTATTATGCCCGTCGTCTTCAGTTTACCATCATCTTTGCCCGCTCTGTCTAATAAGTCTAGCACTAAAAAACAAGTAAGTACAATCTACAATACGAGAGACAATCTCCCGAGCACATTTATGACGACCAAAATGTAAATTAGTCTTTATTACACTTGTAATCATCAAAAAAATGATTGGCTGAACCAAACCGTTAGTGTGTGAATGATATGATGCGTAAAAACAGATTGTCAATTAGGAGAATTATTTGCTTGTTGCGAATGGCGAAAGTAGATTTTTCGCTAGAGCAGTAGATACGTGGTTTTGTTTAACAGGCTTTCACGGCTTTGACTTCAAACTCCGCGGTACCATGTACGTCACTAGTGTTGAGAAGCAAACTTATTTGAGTCACACAGTAAAACAAGACAATGCTGGCCGACTTTTGCAGGTCGACTTACGCTGGCCGACTTTTGCGGGTCGACTTTAGCTGATCGACTTTGGTTTTCTTCATTCAAGTGCTGGGCATCATTTGCTGAACGTCATATTTGTTGGACGACATCTGCTGACGGGCCATTTGCTGGCCGGACAATTACTGATTGGACAATCACCAGCCGGACAGTTGCTAACCGGACAGTTTATGACCCGCCAGTTTCTTGTCACTAAATATTCAGTTCATGTATAAACAATTTTGATCAAGTTAAGGCCGTTCCCGGCTTAACCGGGCGGAACCACCAGTCCGGCGAACTTGTTCGACGAACTGTGTATTGTATACGAACAGGGCGAACGCGCACACGTACGTAATTTCAGAGGTTCGGCCGAACTAGTTCTCTTTCTTAACCGACCGTTAATGATATGTACACGTCATCGCCCGAACAAGGCGAAAGTTGATACAATCGTAAACAACCAAAATGGCCGCCTTCGTAGATCGAGACGACATGCGCACAACAGCTCTCCCCGAGCAACCAATCAGAGCGCAGGATCGGCCAAAGGATCGCGAGGGTTCCCACGACACGCTGTGCAGACCTCAAACCTAGTTCGGCGTACCTTTCCAACCAGGGTTTGCGAAGAAGTGTTCGGTCGGTTAAGAAACAACGTGCGCGAATGTAGTTCGCCGTACTCTTCGAACCTAGTTCGCGAACCAAAAGTTCGCCCGGTTAAGAACGGCCTTTAGGGTTTTAAACAGGACATTGTCTAAAACACAGTGCATTTTTCAGGCAGGAGGGCTGTGTGACTGGTGGACAGGCAGTGTCAGTCGAGTCTGCAAATAATTAACACTTTCCCTACCTCGAACGCTAGGGTCACCGTAATTTTCGAGTTTTCTCGAACACTAGGTTCACTGCTATCTACGTGAGCCGGGAGAGCCCAGTGGCAGAGCCCAATGTTCTGCCAATGCTCGGGTCTTGAGTTGGAATCCTGGCCGGAGTCAAATACTTATTTGTGCTGGTCTTTTTCTCGTTGCCCCGTCTTACAGTCACAGTACGAAGGGCCAGACCTGACCAGCTGAAGTAATCGTCATTCAATAACCGACTGCACACTGTCATAAAGGTTGTGTCGTCGATGTCCTTGCTAAAGACCGTACGTGCTATATTACTGACAGTACACTTACGGTCTCTGACAAGGACACCGGACGATACCGTCACTTTTCAACCGAGATGCAGTGACCACGGCGGGGGTGTAATTAAAATGGGCGCAAGTAGTTCCGGTGCAACTCCGCTTCGAAAACTTCGACGACGATTGCTCTTACGTCAAAATATATGGACGGTGTCTGTGTATCTCAGAAAATCGTCAAATTTAATGATGTCATCCACCTTTCTCACTTTTTTTTCCCCACAGCACTTACTGCAATCCCACGGGTTACTGGTCCACGGGAAGTAACCCCATTGATCGCAAATTCTTATTACCTCCCATCTCGGCAAAGCCGGGTACATCCGCTAGTGTTTGACAGTTCAGCACGCACACGCCTTTGCATTAATTGTAGTAACGCATCAGAAAATGACAGTCGTTGTCTGGGCTGATAAACGGCCCTTTTCTTTCCTTGGAAACACTCCGTGCTACTTAAATTTGAAAATGGAAACACTCGGTGGGAATGTTTGGAAACACTCTGTCCTGGCAGTACCAAGGTTTAAAGGGGAATAGCACCGGAAATAGCCCCCCCCCCCCCGCCCATTTTCATTACACCCCGTGGTGATGTGTTTCGCTTTGCCGCTGGAGCTGGGTCTCCAAAACGCCCTGGGGTAGTCTAAACGATACTGGACCTCAGGCTACGTAACAGAGATGCAAATTTGGATGAAAGCGCTATATATACATCTTACACATAACGTTGCAGATGACACCCTGGAAATGCTTTAAAATTCACCAAAATCAGACAGCAATAGACTCATGTGCAGAGTAAATTTCAACAAATTGCAATATTCCTTTTTTTTCGCAATGTTGGCAACGACCACATACCCCCTCATTCCACGGTCGTCTGCTGGCTCCTGTGCCATCCGCGCATGAATACAAATAGCCCACAAGCCGCCCTCATTTTTCCCAAATTTTACTATTACCTGGCATGAAACTTGTTTTCAAAGCCAACAAAAAGCACCAGATTGCCATTTTTTTTACTCTGCACACAAATTTTAAAAGGGGCAAAGATTATCTACTATATTTAGCCGAGTCCTTACTACATGTACATGACCCGGAAGCTAATACCGCTCTGTAACCTCATGCAGCTACTGAACGGGCCCTACCCCTGCCGTGCTATGTTTAGAGCACCTTGCGAACCTAAACTCTCAACAGTTCTTGCCTTCCACGGTACTTTTTATTGTTTTTCCGGCATTTTTCTTTCAAGTCACGTTTATGCATCGTATTATTTACAATTGTATTATTGTATTATTATTATTGTATTATTGTATGCGGGGAGCCGGGGTGGCCGAATGGTAGAGGGTTGGACTCTCAATGCTCGGGTCGTAAGTTCGTATCCCGGCTGGGGCCAAATATTTGTGCTGGCTTTTTCATCGTTGCCCCGTCTTTGATATCACCCGTATGTGGTGGAAAAGGACGTTAAACTCCCAAACATCCACCCATCCACCCGTATTTTATTATTGTATGCATCGAAATTCAAGGGAAAGAACTGCTGAGAGTTAAAAGTCTGCAATCTCAACAAAAAGCCGTAAACATTGTGTTTTTTAACAACTGCGACTGTGCATAATACAGGCAGCTCTGTCACATTTACTGAGTTTTCAGCGCTTCGGAGACCCTTATAATAGTAAAGCGTGAGTTTGCGGTGACTTCATTGTTCTTTTGGTCAGTGAGCGAGATGCATCGCTACAGCGTCTAGCGGGTGTTGTGTGCTGCACGAGAAGACTAGCCACTGCGATCTTTCTCGCTCAATGTCAAAACGCAAACTAAGCTATGGGGTCAGGCTGCCTTTCGCTTTTATACGGGTTTCAGGGACTCTGAAAACTCTGTAGCTGTGCATTTTGTATAGTCGGATTTATTTTTAAACAAGATGTTTGTGGCTTTTTGTTGATATTGCAGACCTTTAATACCTCCTCTTTTTTTAAAAGAACACTATCACTTCGTCAGTGCGAAAAGATGTTCTGGGCATGCGCAGTTCGACGTCGGCACAAGACAAAAGCTGGTCGACAATGGAATTTGAGAAAGTACGAACTGACATAAGCTTAGTTCAGTCACATGACCGTTGTTCATCCAATGATCGTGCTGACTGAACTCAGTTCATGTCAGTCCATGCCAACGTGACGAAGTGCTATGGATGGTGGTTGGAAAAAACTCCTTTGTGAGAATGCTCTTGTCTGTTTGCCTTAGTTTGTTTGTTTGCTTGCTTGTTTTTGTGTTTAAAGTTGTTTTGTTGTTGTTGGTTGTTGTTGTTTTTTTTCCTGCTGTTTTGTTTTGTGAATGACACTGTGTCAGATTCAAA
>JACVVK020000010.1:560000-565000 GCA_018292915.2 Batillaria attramentaria | reverse complement strand
ACACTCGCAAGCAGCGGTGGCAGCGTGCGGCGGTGCGTCTATCTCTTTACGTCTGTGGTTTGATGAAAGACGTTTGCTGTACGCCTGTCATACTTGATATTTTAACTGTAGCTCGGCTCAAGCAGATCGAACTGTCAGTTTGTAGGTCAGCATGTCTTTTATTGATGTAGAAGCGCAAATGAGAACTTTGGAGACCTTTCTCTTTCCGTCAAGCATTTTGATAGTTAACGTCTGTTGATTATGTTTGTGTGTACCATGAGTCGTTTGATGTCGCCGCACCTGCCAGGCTGGATGGGTGCAAATCGACTCTGTGTGTGTGTGTGTGTGTGTGTGTGTGTGTGTGTGTGTGTGTGTGTGTGTGTGTGTGTGTGTGTGTGTGTGTGTGTGTGTGTGTGTGTGTGTGTGTACTTTAAGCGCGGGCGGCGAGTCTTTGGTACATGGAGAGAAGCGTTCTATAAAAACTATGTATTATGATTATGTTTATTATCTCGTAGAAGTCTATTCGTGACTGTTCCAATGTGTGGCTGGTTCACAAACGGCCTGCTCAACGCCGGGTCCTCTTAGTTCGATCGTCCGAAAACGTAAAAACTCTGCGGACGACTAACGTGAAGTAGGGCAGTGCTGCTGGACTCCATGTTGCACAGACGTAGGCCTATGGCTTGAAATCGGATGACGCGGGCGACGCACGCTAAAGTGTGACATGTTTCTCGCATTTCTTCGGGCGCCCGGCGGATCACAAAGTCAGCCAGGCTCAGCAATCAAGTGCCAGAGTCGCTGATTCCCCAAGCGCTATATGGATCTCGGACTTGTTGACTGGGGCTGCGTTCTCACTGTCGGCCAATCATTGTAAAGCGAGACGAACCAGTCAACCGACGAACAGATGAAGCGTCCGCCATAATTATCCTATGAGTTTACGCGTTTGCAGGATGTGAGCGGTTTCAGTGTTACAAGCTTTTTTAGCCAGGGCAGAAAATACACTGTCTTTGTCACGGCGGAGGGGGGTAAACAACATGGACTGGTGTTTTATCCGGTGTCCTGCCACTTCTGGGCCCGCATGTGAAAGTCGGGGTTAGGGAGTTTAGCCCCGGGTTAGAGTCTAACCTCGAACTAAACTAGCTCTAGGGTTAAATTTTTTGTTGTTTTTTGTTTTAAATCAAGAAGCGGATCCATTCCAGCAAGGTACATATGCCGTTAAAGAAGGCTTTTTGTCTTTCTTTCTTCGCTCTTCGAGAGAGAGAGAGAGAAAGAGAGAATGAATGACAATGACAATGACAATAATCTTTATTTTCCAACGGTAAAAGTTTTGGCAGAAATACCATGCTCGAACTTGTCGTTGCTAAACTACGAAATTACGAGCAAAGAAAGGAAAATCTAAGAGCTACAGGAATATAAAAAATAAATTTAAAAAGTGTAGAAATAAGTTACACAATGAACACACACACACGCACGCACACACACACACACACACACGCACGCACGCACACACACACACACACACACACATACACACACACACACACACACGCACACGCACACACACACACACACGCACACGCACACACACACACACACACACACACACACACACACACACACACACAAGGCAGTCTACTTGGGTCTATGCTAGTCACATGAGGGGTACATTCAACCTGCTTAATCTCGATTAAAAAAAAAAAACAAAAAAACTTCAAGAGACTGTTCTTAAATGAAGCAAGCGAAGGAGTTGATTTATGGCTGATGGGAGAGTATTCCGAAGGGAGGGTACTGAAAATGATAGACTTGTCTGAGAGAGAGAGAGAGAGAGAGAGAGAGGAGAGAGAGAGAGAGAGAGAGAGAGAGAGAGAGGAGAGTCTTCAAAAATCGGCCGAATCGTCAACCGTATCTTCTTTCATCTCAGAGACAGTCGTTTGACCTGAGACTGTCGTCATGGAGATGGAGATATCAGACCTAGCAACGCCAGCATTGCGAGAGGCGAGGATACTTCCACAAAACAGTCTTTTCAACTCACTTCGAAACCTGCTACCTGTCAAACAGTACAGGTAGAAATTCACGGCGCTGTTCGAATACCAAAGCAATTTACATACGTCAAAGGTGAGCGTCAGCATAGCTTCGTAAGTGACGTCACCGCTGGGTAAGTAAGGATAAAGGACAAGGTACACACAAATCGGTAACGTCAGGCAGAAAAACGTGACCGATATGCAAATCACGGTGACCGTGAGAGATGACGCTTTCTTTTCTCGGCTGCTCGTCTGGTTGGCCCCTGATGACGTCATTTGACGAGCGACGCGCAAGGATTGGACCACTTTCCATACGAGCAGGCTGTTACCGACGATCAGGCTGGCGAAGGGTACGATTGACGTGAAGATGAGGTCGAGCCAAGGGTAAATGTTGACGTCGTAATGCACCAGAAATTCATCGTCAATGTAGTCGCACCATGGACCAAACTCGTAAGCAACAACAGTGAAGCCGTAAAGAATGTGGGCGTTAAGCAACGCGAAAAACGTGACTGTTACGGCAACGGTTGCTAGCGCTTTCCTGCGCGTGCACAGAAGACTAGCGCGGTGCGGGAACATGACTGACGTCACCCGCTGCCACGTCATCGTGACCAGAAACCACGATGACGTCATGCCGCACATGTAGACCAGAAACATGCACGCCTTGCAAAAGAAATCGTTCATAGTCATCACTGGGATGTCAAAGACCAGCTCTAGCCATATACGGAAAATTCCCGTGTATAGAATAAAGAGATCAGAAACAGCCAAAGACGTAAAGTACACAAACATGGAGGAGGTCGACTGGCCTGCGCTCATCCTTCGCATCACTACAACAGTCAGTACGTTACCAAAAGTTCCGAAAGCCACGATGACTGGCGGGAACACTTGGAACAGAACGACGGCGGCTCGGTACAAGCTGTGCGACTCGAGGGAGCCGTCCTCGTGAACGTAGCCGTCAGCGCCAGCAGCCCCGTCGTCGGTTGTGGAGTTGGGCGTGGATTCGTTCAGAAGAGAGTTCGGCGTGACGTTCATATTGTGGTCAGTTCGGATAGTCTGCCGCTGCTTTCCGTGAGCAGATTGAACAACAAAACAAAACAACAACAACAACAACAGCAAACAATGTCGTCCTTGTATTTGGGTGCCTGTCACTGATGCAGCCGAAATTTAGGGATAAATGTCTGTCGTGCTTAACTCAGTCGTGACGGGAACCTTCGATCAAAGGTTCAGCCATGCAACGCACACATCAACTTTTGCTCGTCAAAACTGTATCTTCTCGTTCCATGTTTCATTAAATACACATAATGTCAAGTGTGTGTGTGTGTGTGTGTGTGTGTGTGTGTGTGTGTGTGTGTGTGTGTGTGTGTGTGTGTGTGTCTTCGATGAAGCCTGCTAGACAAGTTTGTTAACATGTAGTCAGTTTACACGCAGTTTCGTGGCAGCAGACCCAGGATGTCACAGTGACAACGCAGCAGCAGTTCCAGTCACAAATAGAGTTAATGCGTGTTTTGAACCGGTTGGTATTCTGATGGTTGCTTCGGGTTCGTTAGGTCAGGCTTGGTTGCTTCGGGGACGAAGAAGTTTGCAGGCTGAAGTCAGTTTTAAAGATCTTTTGAATGTCCTTCGTCGGGTCTAGTCTGATGCGGTTTGATAGACTCTTCTGTGATATCTGCTGCTGACGCTGCAACAGACTGAAGATCGTGTTTTGTCAGCAACTGTCTCCTCGTTAGTCGAACGAGAAGTAAATCTGGGATGCTTGTGGAGAATACCACCTGCAGAATATCGAATTAGGGTGAAATATTTAGTATAAAATTTCATGAGACGTATTGAATACTATTTTATATTATGGTACAGACTATTTGGCCGATGCCGCTTTCTCCACCAAAAGACGCTGCTGAAGTTCAAACCGACATGAAACGTTAACTTAACTAGAGGAGCAAAGCCTCCTTGGCTCACTTGTGAGATGGGTCAAGGTCATTCAAAAGAGTATGTTTGTAAAGCTCTTATCACTAGCTATCCTGAAGTAAGGTGTCTTGTGTTCATGGTTCCTAAGGAAACGGCACATGGCAATAAAACAGTTTTCCCAGGACAGCTTCTGTCATTCAAATCAGATCTGTAAGTGAAGAGCTTATCAGTGACTATCATTATGCCAAGTTTGATTGCTCTAATTTTTGTAGTTTCTGTACAAATGGTAATGTAAAGTTTCACAACAGACAGCTGTAATGACCTTGACCTTGAGTCAAGCTCACTCAAATCGGTATGTCTGCATAGGTCTCTTTGTTGCCTATCATCGTGCCTTGTTTGATGCCTCTGCTATTTGTTGTTTCCAAGAAAATGCTAACGTTAAAGTCTCCGCAAAACATCTTGAATGGCCTTGACCTTGACTCAAGGAAATTGAAGACAAGTATACTAGTACAGGTTTTATCAATGCCTATCATCATGCAAAGTTTGATGCCTCTGGTACCACTTCATTCTGAGAAAATGGCAATTTTAATTTTCCAATGAGACAGCTTTGATGACCTTGACCTTCAGTCAAGGTCATTCAAAATGGTATGTCTTGAAAGGTCTTGCTGCTGTTTATCAGTAAACCAGGTTTGGTGCTTCTGCTTTTTATTGTTTCCGAGAAAATGCCAATGTTAAGGTTTAGGAAGGTTTTCCGCAAAACAGCGTGTATGGCCTTGACCTTGAGTCAAAGTCACTAAATACAGGTATGTCAGTAAATGTGTTGTCAATGTCTATCATCATGCAAAGTTTGATGTCTCTGGCTTTTCTAGATTCTGAGAAAATGCTAATGTAAAATTTTCAAACAGACAGCTTTAGTGACCCTGACCTTGGGTCAAGGTCAATCATTACGGTATGTTTTGAAAGGTCTTATGGCTGTCTATCAGCGTGCCACGTTTGGTGCCTTTGTTCTTCATTGTTTCTGAGAAAATGCCAATGTTAAGGTTTTGGAAATTTTTCCGCAAAACAGCTTGCGTGGCCTTGACCTTGATTCAAAGTCACTGAATA
>JACVVK020000010.1:487500-555000 GCA_018292915.2 Batillaria attramentaria | reverse complement strand
TAGCTCATTGTAGCAAATCTGCCGCTTTAGAAAAGAAAAAAAAATAAAAGCTTTCGCAAACATTTCCAGGGTTTTATCTGCTCTTGTAAGTACGGATATAAATTGCGTTTCCGATGCACGGAAGAGGAAAATCCAATAGTTACAGCGAAGTTAAAATGTACTCTGATCGCCAGTTGTATAAATAAAACTGTGCTGGAATATGCGAAGTATGATAAGGGAACACACAAAGCTGGTTAAAAACTGCAGTATTAATGACGACATCATCAGCAAAAGTTATAACTACGACGGCAAAATATGTGATGGCAAAGATTACTCGTGTACACAGCAGTGCGAACTAACAAGGCATTTACAAATATGGCGGAGTACGTACTTGGCAAGATTACTGTCAATTACACTGACAAAGCGTAGCAAAATATTTTTTTTTCATTCTCCCAATCCCTGTCGTCTCATTCGATGGAACGATTAGTGTCATCAAAATGGATTCTGCGCGCTAGCCCAGTAACCAGGACCTTGCATGTGGGGAAAATAATGTTGAAACACCGGAACACGTCAGCGGAAAAATAGTTTTGGAGTGTGTGAGGAAACAAAATGGCTGCATCTTCCTTGCACCAAGCACTCCTATTAGCCGACATAAACAAGCTACAACCCTTTTTCACGAGGGGAAAGGAAAAGAAAACGTCAATTTCAAGCGGGCCAGCCGTCTGAATTGTATTTATTGCCCCTCACTTCAACCGGGACGGAGACGTGTCTCAGCCAGTAAGTGAGACGGTGTACATGACTTTAAAAACATCAGTTAAAGGGGAGAAAAGCTAACGATGCTTGCTATTATGTTTTTTTACGCATTTTACATCTCCACTTAAAAAAAAAGGTGAATGCATAAAAATTGATGGCAGCACTGCACACTACGGCTGACCGAGTGCACGGAAACTCGTGGTAGCACGGTACGCTAAGGCTGAATTCACACTCAGATTAACCACAGTAGTGATTTCTGAACTGCACGAGAGTTCAACAAATAGAGCGTTCCGGGGGCCCACCGATCTCTTTCATCGCTAAAGGCAATCAGTCTCTCTGGTGTGTTGGATAGAAAGCGTTACAGTACAAACTACACGTAATGGCCTGTACGCGTCACACATTTTTTTTAATGTTTATTTTTATTTATATTATTTTCTATTTCAATTTAATTCATTTATTTTTTATTTTATTTAATTATTTACTTTTATTTATGATTATTATTATTACTTTTTTCCGGGGGGGGGGGGGGGGGGGGAGGGGAGGGCTGTTGCTTTGCGACACCTAGCGGAATGCTTGGACCGAAAGTCCGGGTTACTTTGTGACTGGCTACAAATGATCGATCTGGAGAGGTATATTGGATGGGTTGCTGTGCGGAGCACATACAAATACACGTACTTGCCTGTGAATTTGACATGAGTTTTCGCCAGGAAATTTTCCTTGAAAAATGGTTAATTTAAACTAATATGAAACACAATCTACCATAACCCACATAAAATTCTCTACCACTGACAACAACAATCAACATTAACGTCATTCTCCTTATGATCTGTATTATCTACAAAATACTTTCTTTTCAATGTACAAGAATAACGATGAAGGCCGCGTTATGCATGAAGATCGTAATGCAAGCGGAACTTCCACAGCCTTGTATTGGAACAAAATACACATCTCTTGAGGTGCAGGACTATGTTAAGGCCCTTTCACAACAGACGACTCCACTCCTGGCAATCACACGGAGCAAGAACACACAATTCAGCCAATCGCGTGCCACGGCATAATGAGCACAACACATGGCATGGTCTGGCAAACTATCTTGCCAGACACGAACAAAGAGGGGCAGCACATGTATTCTGATATGACTGAAGTGTGGAAAGAAAGTAGTAGGTCCATTGACGTCATTTGAGGATACAGACCATTACGTCAATGTCATCTTGAAATCACCTCTTTGTCCACAAAATGACGTCATCGTGAACGTACAGTGTTTTGCCAATACAAGGCAAAGTAAAGGGGCCGGGCTTGCCGAGTGGAATCATCTATTGCCAAGAGGCCTAACAGGAAGAGGCGGAAACCTCATGTAAAACTGACAAATCGTACCACGACAGCAGCAAATCATAAGCGTATTGCACAGTGCAAGAACTGCAAATGCTCTTACAGTTACACTCAGACCTTCTTCTACAAAGACTTAAAACCACGTCACACTCGCATGCAAACTCAATTCAAACATTTCGACTAATATCACATAGATTTAAAGGAATGTGTTTTGGGGTTTTTTTGGTGTCAAACACCTACCGTGAAAGAAAGACACACACACAGATTGGCACAGAAGAGGAAACAGAAAAAAAAATTGCAAAAGTTATGTATGCATAAAGTGCGTTCGTTTCTAGCAAGTAACTACATGTACCACAACAATTCAGCAAAATTATGCTCTAAGCAGAAAAATAGGTAAAAACACACACACACACACACACACACACACACACACACACACACACACACACACACACACACAAACTGCACAAAAATACACTTGATCTGAAATCAAAAACATCAAGTAGAGCTTCACGAAAACTGAAGTCTATCTATCATTTTCAAATACACAGCAAAAGACCACAAAATACTTGGCAAGTTTGGTACAAAGCACACACAGGGAACCGCGTCTCAGCTATAACATGCATACAGGTGGGGGGAAAAACAAAAAACAAAGAGAAAGAGGAAAACCAAAGACACAAGTAACGTCTAAGCATAATGTCTATCAGCAGACGTACACTAGCAGATTCAGTGCAAAACATGTTTCTCGCTTTGATATTTATAATGTAGGTCCCATAAATATCCTTATTTTGTGTGACTAGCACATTTTCAACGAATCTCTCCCAGCAAATAATTATCTGAATGCAAACAGTTGCTGTTACTGTTCAAAACAAAACAAAATGCACGAAAGAGTTTTAAGGGTTGTACAAATGCAATATCAGACAAACTGGTGCATTTACGCGACAAAGGGAACTGTTGAAGTTCAGTCCATTGTGCATATGTCAGGTACATCGACTTATTCCATCTGAACACAACAACAAGGACAACTGTCCATGATGTGGAGATATACTGAGCCAAACCAATTACATAAATCTTTCATGTAAAACACACGTTTTACAAGTACATGTACTGGGAAAACCTCTGTTATCTGTGAATAGCTATTACACAGCAGTTACATCTGACACACTGTCACACTGTGTGCGTCTACCTGAAACTAAATTTTCCATTGCACCCTATCATAAGACAAGTGCATGTGTGTTGTGTGTGTGTGCGTGTACGTGCGTGTGTGTGTGTGTGTGTGTGAATCTTGCACAATTCATGCAATTATTTGTGGAGGAGGGGGAACCATGAGATGTTTTCCCTCCAAGCTAAAGACCAAAGACAATGCCTTTTCAAAGAAGTCAGGAAGAAAACTGTACCAATAGGGTACAACAAAAGACGCCAAAATAATAGCAGCACAACCAGCGACTGGGGCACGTAATATCAAGCTATAATTTTGCTTATACACAACACAGCCAGTGACTAACATAACACAGACACAATATCATTAATTAAAACTTTACCAGTTTAAGCAGTAACTCTTATTTAAACTTTAGTGATAGTGACTTCTCGGCGTGGTAGCCTGTAATATAATTAAGCAGGTACAATTTCTAGTGCTACAAGTAAGCTTATACACAACACAACCAGTGACTAACACAACACAGACACAATATCATTAATTAAAACTTTACCAGTTTAAGCAGTAAGTCTTATTTAAACTTTAGTGATAGTGACTTCTCGGCGTGGTAGCCTGTAATATAATTAAGCAGGTACAATTTCTAGCGCTACAAGCAAGCTTGTACACAACACAACCAGTGACCAACACAACACAGACACAATATCATTAAAACTTTACCAGTTTACGCAGTAACTCTTATTTAAACTTTAGTGATAGTGACTTCTGGGCGTGGTAGCCTGAAATATCATGCGATTAAGCAGGTACAATTTCTAGCGCTACAAGTAAGCTTGTACACAACACAACCAGTGACTAACACAGCACAGACACAATATCATTAAAACTTTACCAGTTTACGCAGTAACTCTTATTTAAACTTTAGTGATAGTGACTTTTGGGCGTGGTAGCCTGAAATATGCTATTAAGCAGCTACAATTTCTAGCGCTACAAGCGAGAAAAATTCTTTGCATGCCATTTTCACACACGCCACCTTGAAATGAAGACCAAGAAACAACAATAATATATACTCATACAAATAGTTCTCTGACTTTAGTTTGCATCTGATTCCAAGTGAAGGAGTGGAAATCAGAACACTGACTGAGGTCTGAAGTAATGACTATAATGCTGTTATTTTTTCTGATTACTGACCATGTACACAGTAACTCCAAAACATTGAGCAGTATGCCATTCAACACTATGGTCAGACACACAAACAGCATGCTGACATGATATATTAGTTCATGTGTTATGTGTTACAAGTTTGGGCTATACAACGCATTCCCATGAGAGATTATGGTCATCGCACACTCAAAATAGCAAATGCAGTACACAGGGGTGCCACTTTCTGAGTGACAAAAAGCCAGAAAACTGACCCTCAAAATCTGAATGGCCGGAAAGGCAGACTCCAGAGCCAGTGAAAGAAAGGACGTTGCCGGAACAAAGTGAAAAGTGGGGGGGGGGGGGGGGGGGAGTAGGGGGGGGGGGGGGGGGGGGGGTCCAGCGATAGACACAGACTCGCAATTTTTGGGCTGGAAAAGCAGGAAAACCTTTTAAAAAGCAGGAAAGCACTTCACAGCTGGTTCAAAAAGCAGAAAGAGTGGCAGCCATAAAGACGGAACATGCCGGATGACAATCAAACCAAACCAGAACAAACGTTGCAAGCACGTTGCTAAGCCGGAACTCAGCACGTTCTGAAATTTTCCCAGGCCGGAATTCCGGCCACAGCCGGAAAAGTGGCACCCCTGAGTACATGAACATGAAACGGTGCTTCCTCGTACCTTGGGCAAAAACACTAAGAAAAAAACAAACAAAACAAAACAAACAAAAAAAGTCCCTTCATAGCCACTCCATGGTATCCTCCAAAAAAACCCCCCAAAAAAAACCCTACAGACAAGAGTTAACACATGCTATTCATCTCTGATATGAACAAGACACTCAAAACAAACAAACAAAATCTAAGACTTCACATGTGGTTTGAAATTCGAGGCATGTAACACATGCCTGTAGTTGGAAAATGATGTAAATTGCAACACTGATACAGTGTATGACGAGTATGACATTGTGAGTCAGCACGCCTGTCTACAGTACAACAGGTCAAATATTGCTTCATTATAACACCAAGAGATACTACACATACCAGTAAACAGTTTTACTAGGACTAGAGAGAGAGAGAAGGGGGATGGGGGAGGGGGATGATTTTGCTTTGAGGTCGATCGAAAGTAGTTTTGCTGTCTTTTTTGGGGTTTTTTTTTTGATAGACAGACAAATGGACAGACTGTCTCTTTTCACCACACAAGCCACACACACGATCTCACAGTTTCTTGTAAACCTGAGTGAAAGTAAAGAGCGAAAAAGCCTAACATGGACTTGGCTTTTGGATGGACTGGCACTAAAGGCACAGAAAAGCGGAAATATATGAGAGTGCAGAACCAAACTTGGCTCTGAAAGCTAAGTCTTGCATGTGAATTACAAGAAGAAAAAGCAATGCATGCTACAGGCCGAGCTAAGACAATATTAGTATGAGTCCAAAGCATAGACACACAACCACATAAAAATGCACCCCCCCCCCCCCCCCCCCCCGTCCCCCCTAAGAAAAACAAAACAACAACAAAAAAGACAGAATAAGAAAGAGAAATTATACATATATATATTCATGTTGGAAAAGCCAAACTCATGCTCTCAAATCACATCAACAAAAATTTAACAGAACAAAGCACCGTATGACTGTTATGACGTGAATGACCACGATGTGTGTATGGTTTTAAAAAAAAAGAAAAGTTCATGAACTGGTACATGAATATCACTGTTAATATATTAGCAAGAAATGAAGAAGTCTGCGTATGGGTAATAAAAAAAAGGAAGAAGAATAAAGGGGAATGTAGACGAACTATTGCAGAGATGATGGAATGAATGAACATGAAAATGGAATGAGAACCTGGAATCTAAAACAACCAACCAAAAATAACAAACATACAAAAAACTAACTATAAAAGTTAAAACACACACACACACACACACACACACACACACACACACACACACAAAAAGCCCCACAACCTTACATTTTACACAAGCTTGCACATCTGTCTAAGTGGCTTTTGGTCATTATTAAGTCTGCTGGGATTCTAGTCACGAAGCACCCAACATAAAAACGTAAGTTCAAATCTGTACGTCCTTGCGACAGAACTTCACAATAATGCGGAATCTGTGCTTCTGAAACCTGCAAGGATGCTGTCATGTGTGTGTGTGTGTGTGTGTGTGTGTGTGTGTGTGTGTGTGTGTGTATGTGTGTGTGTGTGTGTATGTGTGTTTGTGCATAAACATGTGTGTGTGTGTGTGTGTGTGTGTGTGTGTGTGTGTGTGTGTGTGTGTGTGTGTGTGTGTGTGTGTTTGTGCATGTGTGTGTGTATAAGCATGACCCTTACAAACATTTTGTTCCAAAGAAATACTGCTTCGCAAAGGTACATCAACTGAATAAAAATGCATCGCCATTGCGTGTAAAGGAAAAATGTGTAGCCAACAAGTTCAATGTATCAAAGACAAACAGACAAACAATCATACTGTTACAAATTGTAACACAGAACCTGCACCACTACCAAATGCAGGTCAACTGACGGACAAGTCCAACGCAACAAAAGTAAACAAATACAAATATAAATTGGGTTCCGCATGACAAGGACACCAACATGCCACAATTACGGTAGCACAATGACTTTAAATTTTCTTGATTAGATTCAACGTACAAAAATGAAAAATCTGAAACATGATTCATGAAAATGCGCTCCTGAAATATTTGACAAAAGACGTGTTGAAAACGGCCAGCGTTATTTTGACAAGAACATGAGAGGAGACACAGCACTCTCATACTGAAGCATACTGACTGTAAAGTATGACGACTTTGGTTGAATGAAACGTCCCCTATCTTTTGTGATCAAACACGATACAGAATTTGAACTGCAATTCTGTGTGAAATACATGGCAGTGAAATGAACTGACTAGCTGAAGTTTTGATTCAGCTTTTTCCAAAACTTTTTTTTAATGGTTTTTGCCTTTTGTTTTATGCAACCTGGCAAAATAATGTCACCAGAGTTATAAGCCTAGCCATGTTCTGAGCCATTTTTTAATGCCAAACTCAGGGCCATTAGGAACTACAGACACTTCTTAAACACACTAGCTAAACAAAACAAAGTTGAACATGGCCTCCTGAGACAAACATTTTTCTTGAAAAGTTACACTTGTGTTCAACAAGTTTGGGGACTAATATTTATCTTTTTTTTTCCCCCTTTTGATAGACAGCATCACATGATGACGACAGTCACACAACACAAAATGGTTAGAAGACAAACACAGACCTATTTTAAAGCTAAAGCTGATTCAACGTTGCATCTCCCTTCAGATGAAAGAGGAAGAGAAAAGATTATGCCATGTTGTCATTCTGGTTTTGATTGAGTTCAATGAAACTGATGGGCTCTCTGATTGGTTCTCTGGGAAGCATGGCATCCTCTGATTGGTCCAGGTTTGGTATTGGAGTCTGTGGTTCTCCAGGTTCATTCCCTCCGTTCATTGGTTCGTAGTCAACAGGGCTATTCTTCTCCATGTAACGAAGGCCGCTGAAAATGAGACATTGAAACATAATACACTGCCAAGCTCTGCTAAATAGACCTTTCTAAAAAGTTTGTTGTGACACAGGCTAGGAAATGACAAGTGCTGAGGGTGGGTGTTTGGGAGTTTAACGTCCTTCTGCACCACATAAGAGTGATATCAAAGACGGGGCAACGAGAGAAAAGGCCAGTACGAATATCTGGCCCCAGCCGGGATTTGAACTCACGACCCGAGCACTGAGAGCCCAAAGCTCTATCATTCAGCTATCTCGGCTCCCCAACAAGTGCTGAGGAAATCATGCCCTTACTAAAATAAAACGTATGCCTAATGGATTTGCTATATATATATATATATATGTAAAATTTAAGTCACAAGTTACAGTACGAATTCCGAATTCCTCGATCTGACACAATATCATAAAATGGCTTTCTGGTGGGAAGCTTCACGCATCCTCACATCAAAGCACAGCTGACCACCAGATTCCGAAATGTGCAAGAAATTGGGAGTGGTTCACGCTAGGAAAGGAGGATAGCAAGGGCCTTGTTTAAAAAAAAAAAAAAAAAAAGAAGAAGAAAAGAAGGTTTCAGCTGACACTCAATAGTCTGGGCAGATCTTCATTGCCCCTTTTAACAAAGCAAAACAGTTGCTTGCTCTCACTTCTACAAGCTGGCATGAAACGAACGAAAACAAAGCAACAATTTCACATCTTTTCATTGGCTCAGCCTTTTTTTTTTTTCCCCAGACGAAAAACCAACAGTTAAATGAGCTATACAGAAACATCACAAATGTAATTTTCTTGGGCGTGTGCACCTGCTCTGAGTTCATTTTACACTGAATTTTCCTTAAAAAAGAGAACAGGCAGGCTGTGTCAACAGGCAAGCAGGTGCAAAATAGTTTCTGCTCTTTCCACTGGCTTCATGCCAGCTCAGGCACAAGGGAGAACAACATTTAAATATATATATATTATAAACATTTAGGTGCAAACAGAGGGGCTGTGTGTTTGTGTGTCTATTTAGTATGCTTGCTCTAAACTATATCTTCCTTGGTTTCAGGACAAAGAAAGCACAAAACAACACAAACATGTATGTATACACATGTATACATGTATACATGTACCAACAAGTGTGCACTGAAAGACATTCATGGCAACTTACACAGTGAACGCTAAAGGAAAGGAGAGAAGGAGGAAAGCGACGACAAACACCATCCCTCCATAGTACTGCAGAGTGGCTGCGTAGATCGCCGAGAACACAAAGGGAGCGAGGAAGTAGGTGATGCTCTCTCCACAATGCATCATGGCAAACAGCGTACCTGAAAAGTGAAATTGTATTAAAGAAGGAAACATGACAGTACAACTCTGGAGAATGTAATCCCAATTTTTGCGTTCAAGAGGGTAAAAAGAGTTGCAAAATTGCGTTATGGGTATAGGGGCTTATCCAAACTTGCCTGCGTGCGGTCAATTGTCCTCAAATGTAACTGTAATGTTGGAGTACAACACAAAGTTGTAATGTATGTAATGGCCACCAGTTTATGTCTCTCAAAGCTCTGTGCAGCTGTTTGACACAGATGTGTCTGTTTGGTGTACCCTCCTGGTTTGCTGAAGGCAGCGTGTACATGCAACACAATGACTTGAGTCACGCTTTCATTTTAAAGAACTTTATACAGTGGAGTTGCTGACTTACACTAATAGTTAGTACTAGTAACAGCGACACCCTGCGCCGGAATGAATTTTACACATTGATGGTACATGTAGTCCGCTATTCTTAGGAGACCGGCATTGCAAGGTGTGACTGTGAGTATAAAGATCTGCAGACTGCCAGCCTTGTAAAAGTATGCAAAAGTAAAAAAGCCTCCAAGTATTGGTCTTACCTTGCTGTGACGGTGCAATTCCGCGAGCAACAGATGCCCTCAGTATTGGGAATGGCAGGAGTTCAAACGCCAGCAGGAGAATAGCTAGAAACAGACAACATACAATAATATTAACAAGAACAGTCTAGTACAATTTTAACACACAACAACAAATGCAACCTTAAAAACATGACCATTTATGGTAGTACTTCCAGTCAGTGTTCTTATCTGGAAGAGTACACTAAAAATTTATGACAAGTATATGCACAGTGTAGTAATAAAGTACTGTAACTGTATCAAGATGAAAAACAAAGGTGCAATGTATACATGTACAAAGACTTCGTCCCTTAAGTTCAGCTCACTGTGAGTGCATAAATGAGTAGGAAAAATCACTTAATTCAACACCACACACTGATGCAGTCAATGATGGGTGGGTGAGTGTTTGAGGGTTTAACATCTTTTTCCACCACATAAGGATGACATTACACAGGCTGGGGAATTGCTGAGGGGAAAAAAGACTGAAACCTAGGCCGGGGTGCAGAGGCAGCACCCTGCTGGGGGACCGTGGGGGCAACGCCCCACTGCAGAAAACAAATTTTAGCACATTTAAGACATCTAGTAGCGTCTCCTGGCACCATGAAGTAATATTTATATACTGCCTTGGTACTGACATGTTGTTAGCCTGTCCCACATGGCATTACATGTATCATGATGCATTACTGTTCTCTGGCTGAAACAGATTTTTTGGGCTGAAAGGATGGGAAATTTGGAGCTGAAAATTGCCATATATGATTGAAAATTCCCGAGCCTGATTATATATATATATATATATATCATAGACAGAGCAATGAGAAAAAGCAAAAATACCCGGCCCCAACCAGGATTTAAACGATAGAGTTAATTAAATACGTAATTACAACATCAAATGCAAATGACCAGACTATTCGATCCAAGAACATAACTTACAGAAGAAGATCAGTGTCTCATTGTGGACGATGGCGATCCACAGAGTTCCAACCGCCTTTGACAAAAGGCCCAGGAATATGATGCTGGTGTTGGACAGGAATCGTTTGAAGATGGGTATGCACACCCCTGTGGCGATGGCAGCCACCGCCATGATGACAGACAGAAGAAGTCCAATCTTGACCCAGGGTGCAGCACCCAAAATGTGGTTGCGCCATGAGTACAGGTATGGCTGGCCCGTCAGATAGAGAACGAGAGTATTCTCCTGTCCGATGTGAACGAAGGCGTAAGTTTGGAAGGCCAGGATGGCAAGCCAGATCTTTACCAGTGCTGAGCTTTGCCAGCACTTGAAGTATTTCGCAAGAGGCTGGAAAGTGTCCTTGAAAAAGTTTCCTCTGTTGCGATTTCTGCGGGGACTGTTCTGTTCTGAGGAATTGGGCTGTGTTTCCTCTATGAGGAAGAAGGAGATGAGCAAAGCAATGATACTGCAAATAAATGCAAACCAGAAGGGTCTCAGAAAACCAGTATCCTTGACCCAAAACCCAACCATGAGATTCCCAACAGCATAGGCGCCACCATTCAGAAACTCTTGCACGGCCAACCTCGATGAACGCTGACTGGGTTTGACACTGTTCACGGCATAAAATGACGCACCTGCCAAAAAAGCCGTCATGCTCCCACTGAGACCCCTAAAAGCGGAGGCCAAAAACAGTCCATCAACACTCCACTGTGTGTACTGAATGAGAATGTAAATAAAAGAATAAATGCAACTGCCCAGGGACGGAAGCCACAGCATTATGCGGTGTCGCCCAGTGCGATCACTGAGTGCACCTAGGATTATTACTGTCACAATGGCCGGCAGTCCCTCTGCTATCTGCAGCCCCAACACGACCAACACACTCTCCTGATGCGCGTCATTCCATTGCTCACTCCTACCAGAATCATTTGCTGCTGCAGCAGTTAGAGTGGGAAAATCAAGTCCATGTTGACGGTAGATTTCTGTCTGGACGTACTCCTGAAACAACGGGAGCGTCATGTGGCGAGCGAGGAAGAAGAAGAACAAGGCCACTTCCACGAAGTAGCCCTGGATACTGTCTATGATCCTGAAGATCTGAGATAACACCTTCCATTTCCAGCTTCTGTTTTCTGTCTGTTGGGGCGAGTTGATCGCTCGTACCCGCATGGGACTTGTCTCCGTTACAGGACCCGACATTTTGACGTGCTGATCTCAAACCGAAACCCACGGCCTATGAATAAGTGGATCCGGTGAGTAACACACATACCGGCTCACTCCAAGTGTAAGGGATTGCGCCGTTATTTGCGGGTGATAAACGCAGTAGGTAAAGCCAAGCACCTGAATAGACTTCCGGTTAGGTCACTCAAGGTAGACAACTCTTCTTCGGCGAAGTGGGTGGGCGGGGCCGATTTGGTGGAAGGGCCCACTTATAACTCAAGTCCCATGTTGTTGTTGTTGTCGTTGTTTTTCAAGGACGCTTTGAAACCTGTATAAATCAGTTAATCTCCCCTTACCTACTCCCCATCACTTACTGTCTTTTTTTTTCTTTTCTTTTTTAATTTTACTCTTTTTTTTTAAAAGGTTGCTCGTCTGTAAATAGATCGATCGGCTTTGACAAGTGTAGGTTTGAAAGTAGTGTAAGCATCTGGCAACATTATGGACTATGTGTCATCTACGTGTAGAAGCTGTGTTTTAAGTAAAAAGAAACAGAAAAAATGGAATCCTTGAAAATGCCCCCCCCCCCCAAAAAAAAAAAAAAAATGTTGATTTTTTAAAGAAACTAGGCTGTTTGACCTGAGCTACTCCACGAAGTTATGCATACCATCTCGCGGAGATTATTTTTCTAATTTGAACTGCTGTATTTAGACACTCTAATTGTCAGTAAGCGTAATTTGGGTAAGTGGGTACGTTGTATTTTTTTCAGTTCTTTTATTTTTTTTTATTTCTTTTTTTTTTAGAAGGGGGGGGGGACAAAACTGGTTATCATTCTTTCCGGCAATGTGAGTAGATTTTGTGATTTGTTTTTTTCAAGTGCGCAAATCAAAACTGATTTTCCTCAGTCAATACTGGCTTAAAGCTGAGAACAGATAAATCTGACTACTAGAGTCACTTTAAAAACATAGCCGGATACTCGTGCGCGGTACGAAATGTCAGTGTGAATCTTCAATCCATACTACTACAGCTTGTGTCGACTGTGACATCATCGCCGGCCCTCACTGAGTCTGAGACAGTAGGCCGGCCGGCGACGGAACTGAATCGTCGCCGGGTGCGGCAGTGTCAGTCACAGTGTCCGGCTTCAGTCTTGATGTGTGCTCTGCTGGCCATTATTCAAAATGTGTGAATGCATCAGAGGGTTTAAGGTTTCCCGCCGGCGTCCCTTTCAGTGAACCACCCTCTGTGCCTCAGTCCGTGAACACATAATACTGATATTATTAGTATGCACCCTAACGCAAAGCTGACCCGGCGGCTAAATGCAGCAATCAAAAGAAATCAGTCAAGTTACGTTTGCACGCTGCAAGACGATTTCACTCTGGGTAGCAGTCATAAACTGACTGAAACTGGGATTGTAGTTGTCTTACTGTCTAAAACAAATGTTCCGGCGACCGTGTGTTCGCATAGTTTTACATGCCGCGCAGCAGACTGCCGTTTGAGAGGAGCCCGGTAGTCACGGTCACTGTGACAGTGGAGACAGTCTCCAGTTCCGTCATTGAGATCGAGGAACCGAAGCCATTTGATATTATAGAGAACAGGCAGTGAGTAGAACAAAACTAATCATGGGCACCGCCGTTGATCCTAAGTACAACAATGACATGGGACGAAGACATGCCAGATCGTCAGTATTACGTCACTGCGTTCCAAAGTCGTGACGTCCACGCACCTTACGCGATCTGTCTAGTATACCCTATGGTTCAGTTCAAACCACAGACCTAAAAAAAGATAGACCCACCGACGCACACTGCCACCGCTGCTTGCGAGTGTCGCTATCGCGGCCATCTTGCGAATACCAGAACTCAGAGACTCTGTGTACAGTACGCCTCGTCAGTTCGAAATACAAAGTTCTTTAGAAAGACGTCATCAGAAATGTGACGTAAGATAAAGCGGACCAATGCTATGCGCGCTATGTAAACAGCTGATAGCGTCTGGCCAATGCTATGCGCGCTATGTAAACAGCTGATAGCGTCTGGCACTTCGCAGGTACTCGCAACATGGCGCGCGGCGGCGTCACACTTCCAACACCGCAGAGGGTCTATCTTTTTTTTAGGTCTGTGGTACAAACAAAACCTTTAAGTGCAATTCTTTGAAGTGATGTTCGAAATACTAGTAGTCAGATTTATCTTTCTCTGTTCTACCCCCTCCCCCCCCCCCAAAAAAAATAAAAAATAAATAAAATAAAATAAAAATAAAATAAAATAAATAAATAAATAAATAAAAAAATAAAAAAAACTGAAAAAATGCAACGTACCCACTTACCCAAAGTACGCTTACTGACAATTAGTCACACACACACACACACACACACACACACACACACACACACACACACACACACACACACACACACTGACACCAGGGACTTACATTGTATGTAAAGTCCCTGCTGACACTGACACGCGCTCGCGTCCGCTCACAGACTCAGGCTTCGTAGTGCATGGGACACAACTGTTGCCCTTTTCGACGAGTTTTGGACAAGTATTCTCCCTTGATAATTGCGAAACCACGTCAGTTCTCGCGAGATGTGTAGAGCGTCGTCTAGATTCAAGATGGCTGCCCGTGGTAGCGATTTTGTGCTCGACGAGTTGTTATGTTTTCTAAGTAATCCTTTGTTTCAGGTTCCCGTTTTATCGTTCATGGAAAGCCATTGCTTGAGTGAGTATCATGCGTGGAAATCCCACTGTTGTTATGCTCAGGCATGTGTCTTTTGCACAAGCACGCGAAGCACCGTTAGTGTTCACTGGAATGGCTGCACTGATCAGTCGGTGGGACTAGGCATTTATTGACAAATCGCTATCATCGGTACTGTACTTCCTTGTCTGGCTGCCGCATTGATTTTGGAAGGGGCCTAGGCGTAATAGGCCTGGGTTACATTGGTGCATCTGCCGTTGCCGTGTCTATGTTCTGAGCAGTGAAACAGACGAGATGTAACTTTTTCTTCTTCTTGTTTTGTAAGCATGAGTTGACAGTTACTTGACGTAACACTTTACTGAACGACGACCCAGCAACAAAATCAAATCAAATCGACACTGTACCGTACGGAATCCGATTAACGGCAGTTGTATGACAGTTAGTAGAGTTACCTGGCGCACAGTTTGTGCTGATCAACTGTCAAGACAGTGCCATTTTGTTGTTTTGTGTGTGTATGCAGGGATGTCAAGTGCAGGATACCATACATAAATGTACATGTATGGCTTTCCACTCAATCCTTTTGGAGTATAACCCCCTTCAGAATGAAGAATTTTTATGCAAGGACTGCTGCCCTTCTGTGTCTCTACTAAACTGCCAGAGGTCTTGGGGGATTTGGCGAGACGTCGGGTCTTGACGCATGTGCACTTGTACAAATGTAATTCCGATAGGGGTCAATGACCGTGATTGATACTAGCCATATCAGGCCCTAAGTACAGGCTGCCTTACACGTGGATAGTTTTCGCACTATCCTATCGACTATCGGCCGTTAATCCGTTCTGATAGCCATCCGCTAGTCTATCCATCCCTGTGGACAGCTCCCTATCCGCTAAATATACGCGGTAGAACTGGCTTCTAAATTTCTGTCCACTGGTCGCTAGTCTAGCATTTAGCGACCAGTCAACAGTAGGGTGGTCACGTGAGTTGTGACGTATTCAAGATGGTCAAGAAGATGGGCTACTGTGCCACAGCAAGGTTTATTGAGCTAGTGAGAAAAAATCCAAGCATATGGGATACCAGGGACGAAACTACGTGGTTCATCTTCTTCGGCAAGAATAGCAACAGCAGCCGCAATCACTTCCAAATCTTCTTCTGAATCATCCAAATCTTAGTCCGCCATGGGAGCCGCCATTTTGTCTTCAAGGGAGAGTAGTCTCGCGTGACTTTCCATTTACGGTAAATGCGTACTACAGGGCTATCGCTAAACTATCGACGTGTACGGTGAGGGACCCTCCACCAGTCAGCTAGATGATAGTCAACAGGACAGGGATAGGGCGACTTCTAGCAACGTGTAGGACCAGCTTACACAATAGCCAAAGTAAAACAATTGTCTTTTTAAAAATATTTATTTGGGAGCTTGTTTTAACTTTGCCTTCACGTTTCTCTACACAGTTTTTGATGCCAGTACAGATGATTCTCCAGAATACAGACATGTCCACGAGCAGTATAGGAAACTTGTAAGTATGCAAACTTGTTAAATTCATATTCACAGTCAGAGGGATTGGTGACGTAATCATAAAAAAAATATCACAAGTACTATAGATGTGAAACATATGAAATCACCATATTCAGTTCAGTGTGATAAACGTGATTTCCAGTTTAAATGAAAATGTGTGTACAGGTACAATTGTATTATTGATGCATGCTTGTTTGTAACTGGGGTGAAGTGTAACTCCAGAATCTGACACAGCCCAAATGAACTGTGTATAATTGTATGTTAGGTGGATGCTCTCCTTGAGGCATTCCGTGCCGACACTGGGCTGACTCGCGACCAGATCATCAAGGCCATGAAGGACCTCAATGCCAAGCCCGAGCTGCGAAAGATTTTCCAGGTCAGTTTTTTTCTGAGTATAAATTATTGCAAGCACTTTTACTATAGCTTATTCTAATGCCATTTAAAGTAGGCATGTTTCTTGCACACAACAACATAGAAGAAAATTGTTTTGCAAATGCGTGACACAAGTTTCTTTGAAAGTGTCCCATCAACTTTTTATCTGCGAAAAACATTTTTCCCCACGGACGTGTCAGTCGTTTCCACAGAAAATTACTGTTCCACAGCCTCTCACGAATGTAGATCCATGCCTCGTGTGCAGGAGCTGTTTGAGCAAGTGCTGGCAATGGACGAGTTCCCGATCTTCCTGCATCTGATGATCAATAGGAACTTGGAGCTGCAGAAACAGGCACTGATGCTGATCACCATGATGCACGGTGGGCTGCCGTCCAGTCTGCAGGAGGGCGGAGACTCACCCGCAGCCGGCCCCGTCCCTAGTCAGCAGGAGGAGGATGAGGTTCTAAAGGCTGTGCTGGAGTAAGTGAAATACATACATGTGCATGTATATAATGCTCTCTTGAAAGTTTTTAGCATGTTGTAGTGGTCAAACTACTCTGAAGCATTGGTGAAAAAGTTACTTCTTCTGATTTAGGCAGTCTGCAGAGTGAGAGAGAGAGAAAGAGAGAGAGAGACTCAAAGAGAGTGCAGCAATGTTTGCTTTCACTGTAGGGCAATTTTTTTTCTCCCCCCCCCCCCCCCCCCCCAAGCATACATTTTCTGTCATTTGGTAAAAGAGCCTAAGGTATGTAGGTCGGGAAGGCGCTTAGGGTTTTTTTTTTTTTTTACTAAGTGCAGTAGACCCATCTCAGTCTGGATACTATAGTTCCTTTTTTTTAACCGACACCCAGTGCTTGTCTCATCATATATATATATATATACATGTACAGAATTCAGAAAGTGAGTACAAACTCCCTTGGTTATGCAAAATTCGGCTTGTATAATACAGTTTAGAAAGCTTGACAATGTTTGCAGCAGAGAGGGTAGACTCACACCACAGGCTTAGCTAATGAAGTGGTTTGTTGATTAATGATTAATTTCAGGCAGTCAAAGCGGGAATACGAGGCACAAGTGGAGCGGAGTAAAAAAGAAGAGGAAGATTTGAAATCAGTCATTGTCATCTCCCAAGTGGAGTCCATGCGTCTGGACGAGCAGTCAAAGAAGGAACAGGAAAAGCTCACTCTGGTGAGTGTGTGTGTGTGTGTGTGTGTGTGTGTGTGTTTGAGTGTGTATGTGTGTGAGTGAGAGAGAGAGAGAGTGGTCCTCTGTATAAAATACAGAGGAACTCAGGTGCAGCCAGCTGAACACTATTCAATCCAACAGACGAAACAGTTCAGCCACATTACATAAATCTTTAACTGTGATAGGCAAGTTACATGAACAGGGCAGTTGATACAGCAACTGGGATATAGTAGCAAATTTTACAAACACAACAACAGCAACAAAAAACAACAGAAAAACTTTCCCCCAATTCGTTTCTCTGATAATATTTTTCGCAGGTAATGAGGAGCTCACTGCAGGCAGGGGATGGTCCATCCAAGGGGCCCGCGTCTCCCAGTCTGGCCTCCATGCCACCTTTACCCAAGCTGGCTGTGGAGAAACCGGCCCCGGCAAAAACACCATCTGTCCCTGCTGCTGCCGTCTATCAGAGCAAATCAAAGCCAGAGGCAAACACACCTGTAAGTACACACTGTAGATCTAAGATGTAGTGGACTTGTTTAGTAATACACTTACAACTCATCAGGCAGGTCGGTGTGAACTAGTGTTTCTTTCATGTTGAAAATGCAAATTACAGTAGAACTTGTTTGTCATCCAATTTATAACATTCAGGATTTTAAAAATTATTTTTATCATTATTGATTTTCTTAGGATGCCTTCTGTCTTTTAGGCTAGGTGCTGTTTATTTCTTTAAAAAGAGGTTGGTTGACAATGAGAAATTTGTGGTACATGTACTCACCACCTGATCCATTTTAGCGTGAAGCCTGCAGTTCCAGGTTTACAGTAATCAACATAGCAGGGCCAGTGTAGCACACAAAGTGCATTAGTGGCCATTTGACATGATGACTAATAGCAAAAGGCTAACATAAATAGCTTGCAGTTACCTGATTTCAACAATGGTGATATCTTTATCAAATCAGTTTCAGACATTACCATACCTTTCGCTTTTATCTACTCATAGCCGTCACCTGTGGCCGCAGTGGCAGCCCCCACACCCAAGCCAGCTCCGATGGTGGCCAAACACAACCTGGGGCCCATTCAGGGAGTGGATAAAAACCGAAGCAGCAAAGACGCCGCTGCGGACTGGTTGTCGGCTGCACAGCAGGAAGTGAAGTCATCTGACGCTCACTCCCAGGCTGTTTATGCTGCTGCTGTACGTATCAGGCATTTGTCAGAAATAATTGTTTTGTTCTTTCAGTTTCTGGGCTGAACACATCCAGGGTCAGCATCAGGGATGAGAGGATTATGTTTGACTGTTTTCAAGTACCCCGCCACATGGACAGACACACTGTTTAACGTAGGATATTTGTTGCCCGAAAGACTGACAGTTGTTGTACATGTACTATCACTTCCCACTGCTGAAGATAATCCCTGTGTAACAATAGCATTTTGCTGTAGACTAACAGCTATAGCCAGAATCAAACATGACAAACCTTTGCGCAAGGCAGAAAATTATCCATTAATAATAATTGACTTGTTTGGTTCTCTGGACAGGCTAGTATGGCAGGGATGAGTGAAGCCGACTACAAGAAACGAGTGGAGTTCCTTAAACAGCAGCGTGACAAGTTGATGGAGATGAAACGTAAGGAGCGAGAAAAGCAGCTGCTGTCAGCCGCATCTACCCAGCCCAATCGCCCGTCATCCGCTAGAGCTGCTCGTGCCGCCTTGAATCAACCTGGCAAGACCGCGGACAGCGCCCCAGCTGTCAACGCTGAAGAGGAGAAGAAACTGGCGATGCGCAAGGCGATAGCGAGTCGAATAAAGTCAGAAGTGATGGGTAAGAAATGAGTGATGTATTGCCGTGGGTGTTGCACATGCAGTCTCTTTACGTTCTGGTTTGGGACACTCAGTTTATTTTGTGAATTGTTTGTGTGTGTTGGGGTTTTTTTTGTTTTTTTTAACAGAATTTGGGCAAAAGTGCACTCTGTGGTTGAGAATAACCCTTTTTTTTTCTTTTTATTTCTTGGGTTTTTCTTTTGTTTATGGTTTTTTCTTTGTGTTTTCGTTTTTTCTTGTGTGGGTTGTACATATTCACTGCATACTGGTGTTGCAACGTCTTGTTGTAATTTTCACACTATCGCTTAGGCCAGGGAATACTTTATCATTTGTTTGTATTTAATGCGTGTATGGGTCTAATTCTGTGGAAATTACCCTAAATCACAGTTCAAATAATTATATCACCGAATGTGCCAAAATTTTTGGAGGAAATTTATTAGAATTCAGATTGTGTGCAGTCCTGTGAACTATTCTGCATTTTAATTCAATATTTCAAAATAAGCTTGTGATTGAGAGCTTGCTTTTAAAACAGTAGGGAGTGGTTGTGTTGGGGGTTTTGCACCCTCTGTCTGTTGCACGGGCAAGTTGAAAGGTGGGGGAGTCAAAGTAAGTCTGTACACTTTTTTGTCTTCATAGGATCGTACTTACAACACTCAGTTTCAAAATGGCTAGTCAAGCCCGTGAACACTGATGTGAAAGAAATGACAGAAATTTTCAGGATACCAAAACATTCAGTGGTTGTGATGGCCAGTAATTCTGAATCTGAAGCTTTAATAGTCGTTCAGGTGTTATCTAAATAGCAGACATTGTGCTTCCAAACTTACCATAATTATGTATGTTGTGTTTGTCAGGGGTGTGTGGAAGTTTTTGTGAATTTTTGATCGGCAGTTGATGTTTTTTCTTTTTTTGTTGAAAAATTCATGCATTAGGCACATGTACACGCCACCATCAGTATAACACAGTCTTCGGGGACAACAGTTCGAGATTGTTCACACATTTCTACTGTTCACTTTAAATGAGTTTGTGGGTGGGGGAACATTAGGCACATGTACACGCCACCATCAGTATAACACAGTCTTCGGGGACAACAGTTCGAGATTGTTCACACATTTCTACTGTTCACTTTAAATGAGTTTGTGGGTGGGGGAATTTTCGTTGGTTGTGTGGATTTCATTCTTAATTAGCGTATACTCACTCTTGTTAGGGACATAATTATTTGTGTTGGAAGCCATAAACCAGCGACAGCACTAAACCAATTCTGAACTTGCTAAGAGCAGTCTACTGATGGTGAAGTGTATGTTATCCATCAGGAGCTTTCATGTTTTTGTTGCTGTCAATTGCAGTCTTTTTATCATGGCTATGTTTTGGATTTGTTTCGGTTCTTATGCCCCACCCTGTGGAGGTACACTGGATGTGCTTCTGTTCTGTCTTTTCCTTCTTTTGCTTTTTGTGAAATGGTAAGTTGTACACATTGTTTTCCTTGCCAGAATCTTATGGTCAGTTTCATCTGAAAGTCAGCATTATGTTAAATATATAATATTTGTGGAGGTAGAAACAGCGTCTGTGCTGTTACCATTGTCTGAGAGTGTTTATCAAAGGCTGTGAAGCCGACACTTTTGGCATGTCTATTCATGGAGATTTATGGATCATATTGCATTCAGAAGTTGACTTTTTGTTTCTGTTGTTGTCACAGTTGTTTGTGTTTCCTTCTTTTTTTGTTTTTGACTCAAAATTTCATTTTCCACTTACTTGGGATATTTTGACGAAGGCAAAAGGAGTTAACCAACACAATGCGATTTTGAGTTGAAATACATCCTAACTGTTGTTAAAAAGTGTGTTGTGCAGTCACTTACTGACAAGGTTTGTAGTTTTTGTGTGTTCAACTCCTTCACTGTCATTGTCTTGTGTGGGTAAGCTTGTAGTTGGTGATGCTAATCATATGTTGGTCAGCTCACTCACCTTGAAATGATGGTGAGGTGTCTCATTTGTTTGAGCGATTTTTTTCTTCTTTTTTTTTTCATTGACTTATCTGGCATTTATCGTATCTTCCTAAGTATCTGATGGACAGGGCTTTCAACAGATTGATCCACAGTAGATAAGGACTGTTTTACTTTTATTATCCTTTGTGTTTAACATGAATACCAAGGTATACATGTGGAAAAATGATTCTTGTTTATACAATTCTTTGCACTGTATAGTGTATGCATTTCTTGACAGTTCAGAAGTGGGGAATCACTCGTTACAGTTTGCCTTCATCTTGTGTGACATGAGGAGAATTTTTAATTTGTGCTTTATAATTTATATGTGCACAGTACTGTCACAGTCAGTAGGTAGTATGAATGGCTGTACGGTGACATTCTGCTTCAGGAAAGAGTGTTAGGGTGATTTTATCATGGTTATTCCAGAGAAGGATAGGTTGCATGCATAGGGGATTCAGTATTTGCTGTAGGTACATGTTGTACTGTAATTGTGTGCCTTTGTCTTCACAGATATGCAGCAGTAAATACACAGGAACAGCAGCATGGGATGTTGTAGGCCTGCAGTCTAGGCCAGTCACACAGAAAGTTACGTGGACTTCTTGTAGTGCAATTCCAAGTGGATGCACATGACCTTAAATATGCTGTGTATATCAGTGTGATGGCACATTGGAAACAGGGCGTTAATGGCTTTTTTTCTGCTTTATTATCCCTCAGAGAAATTGGGATTGCTTCCCCAAGGGCAAGCACACCGCATAATGTTGTTGTTTTTTTCTTCTGCTTATTATTCCTTTGGAGAAATTGAGGTTGCTTCATCAAGAGGAAGCACGTACCTCCATCATCAACATATCAGTTTGAATTTTGCTGGGGGAGGAAAGCCGGTGGACCCAGAGAGCAACCCCTGATCAGCAGTTCGGAAACCAAGAAAAATCAGTATTGCATGTCACGGCTCAGCCCAAGTCCGAACCTATGCTTTGAAACAGCGTAATGGGCATTCAGTAACGCACCTGCTGATGCACTACCTATCGAGTGTTTTTGCACCTTCACAGAACCCTTTAGACACTTTGGTAGAAAACAGGAACTTGCACGGACCTCGCAAATGATTCCACTGCTGCCTTCTCATGTGGTGTACAAACTAGTTACTGGAACTCTGGAACTGGTGAGGACGATAGTTGCTACATGATGATCTGTTTCACCGTTTCTCAGATTGTGATGTTGTACATTATTATTTCAGATTTTGAAATCCTTATGCATGTTTCGTTGTCTGTGTTGGGTAAATTTTTTGTTTGTGATTTTTTTCTTTGCATCTTAGCTTTTCCCCCCTTTTTTAAGGGGGTGGGGTGGGGGGAAGATCGAATTCGTTGCCACCAGATGTGAACATGCACCCAGTTTATCTCGCTCTTTAATGTGCCGTGTATGCATGATAATTGGAATCTCCTCACAAAAAAACAGTTTCTACATTTTTTTTCCTCCTGAAAAGCAGCTACAGATGTTTTCTGTGAATTCCATTGTGAAGCATTTATGATTGATATTATAATTAAAAACTGAATTACCAGGTAGAGCTGTACAGTCATTTTTGCTCTTCACAGTATTTCATGTTTTCTGTGTGTGTCTACTGAACGTTGCTACAGAGACGTCCAGTACTTTTCCCCGACACTTACAGTTGTGTCATTTACTTTTTACGCTTTATTTTGTTGCTTTTCAGTTGTGTCACATTTTTTTTTTTTTTTTTTGGCTGCCTGGGGAGGAAATCAAAGCTATCCCAGTGTATGACCCCAAAAAAAAAATCAAAAAAAAATCAAACAATTAATTGTCCTTTGTTGCATATACAAGGTTAACAAATAACTATGCTTACATGATGTTTGTACATAATTTCCTGGAAAGTAACAGGGTTCAACTGTACTTATCTCTACCATCAATCGGAAAAAGAGGCCAAGTGCTTTTCAAATCCATGGCGTGTGGGCCCTTTTGCCAAATGAGGGTAACCTGTGTACTGTACTTCGGGTGTTTTGCTTTGTCTGTCCGTCCAGTGTGCAACAGTGATGTTCCTTATTTCACCGACTTCTGTGTGTAGTCGTCTTGTGACTTTTTGGAGTACCTGTTGTGCCACTATATTTACAGAGAACCTGTGCGTTAGATTAGGAAGCCGTCCATGTGAATTTTCCACATATCTTTTTGTCGGACTCGGCAGCCATAACATCCACCTTCGACAAGACATGTACATGTATGTGAAAAGTATTCTACAGTCAGTCAAATCACAGAGATGTCACTGACTAGTGTCATGTTGTGAAACATATAATGTATGTCGGTTACTTTTTAAATTCTTTTAAATTTTTGTCGGCAGTTAGGCCATCTTGACATTCCGCTGTTGTTGGCACAACAGAATAATTTCAGTTTGCTTGCATAATTGGTTTGTTGTTAATTTGTGAACACAAAAGGGACCATTACATTTTTTTCTGGCTGAGCCACGCCTGTCATGAACAATATAATTTCCACTGGTAGAATTAAGATGCAATATTTATTTATTACTTGCGTTAACCTTTAAAGCTGTTGCTGCTGTTGAAAGCATTTTGTTTCTTGTAGAATGTCAGAAAAGTATGAATGTTGTGAGCCAGAGTACATTTGTAAATGTACAGTGCTGCTTGCATAATTATTTTCTGCAGGCCTTGAAGAGTTCATGTATGTGTTACACATGAATGTTAGTTCTGCCAGCACATGGGCTACAATAAACAAGAAACTCAACGTGAAGTATCAATAATTGTGTGTGAGGGTGGGTGGGTGTGCTTGCAGGGTTTGCAATGGTCAAACAAAAATTTAAAAAGTAGCTGAAATGATAGAAGCGCCAAAGGCGCGGACTGCTGAGGGTTGGATGCCCCCCTTCCCCCCCCCCCCCCCTCTCAATTTCTTTTTACGAAAATCTGTGCAATCAGGTGCATTCTGACTCTCAGGATGAACCAGGATGTAAAAAAAATTTTACATTTTTTTTTCAGCAGAAACCTTTTGTGTGCCGAAATGTTTGCCATTTAGCTGAAATCACTGAAATAGCTACACCTGCAAGTCCTGGTGTGTAGGAGTACAACTGTCAACATTTATAACATATAAACTGACACAATGACTATGTTACTGATGGTCAGCATCAAAAACACTGAGCACAAGAACCAGCAATATTTGCATTTGTTTTATTTCTTACAAATCATGAATGACAAAATGTTTTACCTCTCCCACTGAGTCACTACCAAAAGCCTAGTGATATCACTGCTGCTGACGTTCATGAATTCAGCAGTAACATTTCAGACTCGGGGGGAAAAGTCTCTCTCTCTCTCTCACTCTCTCAAACACACTCTCTCTCTCTCTCAAACACACACTCTCTCTCTCTCTGTCTCTCTCTCTCTCTCAGTCCTTGCGTTTTCTCTTCCGGCTGCCAGAATCTTTGCTCACTGCAGAATCTGCAACAGGATGTATAAGAATACATGTACAGTTTAGCAAGAGTAAGGCCACTGAAGACCCTGTTCCAAGTGATACAGCACTAGTGACTACAGAAACCCTAACTGGTAATACTAATAGTGGTAGTGTTGTCAACATTATTACATATAATACAATGTGATGCTGGGTCAGTACAACTAGTACAAGAAACTTGCAGAAAGTTTCTTCCAGTTCCACAGCGATCCCACTTTATACAAGTTGTGTCATCATGTAACTTTGATTGTAAGTGTGAACAAGAGGACGCGTGACCTGTGTGCCATGCAGTGAGGGACACCATCATAAAACAACCATGAACAGCCTTGCGATAGGGGTGAGGTGCTACGCTGCATAAGATAAGATAAATTTATTCGCTTCTTAATTACAAAGAAGAATTTGGCTTGCTCCTCTTAATAAATACACATGTATACAGTTACACAAACATACCACGGACATAATTATATAAAACTGTATGTATACATCATTACACACTCACCCACTCAGTCATTGGCTAAAACACAATTTAAGAAAGTTCTAGACACTGCCTCACATTAACTATGTTGAACAAGCACTAAGAGTAACAATTAAGATGGAGAGGCAGACCTAACACAGGATACAGATCACAGGTGGAAACTGACCGCACTGGAGCGGTTGGGTCTAGCCTAAGGTCACAAGCTCAATGTTGACTAATTCACAGAAATGTTTACAGTCCCTTGGTAAAAGGACCCAAGTGATTATCAACTGCACAGACTGGTAGATACCGTCAGGACACCCCCCCCCCCCCCCAAAAAAAAAAAACAAAAAACAAACAAACAAAAAAAACAAAAAACCCAACAAAACAACAACAACAACAACAAAAAACCCACAAAAAACCCTAACCTAACAAAAAACAAACAAACCCAATACAATAAAAGAGCACAAATACAAACTCTACCTTCAGGTGTTACAGATTCCCTCTGTGCAGATGCTGGACCAGGGCTGTCAGTGTTCTTGTGTGCAGCCTGCCAAAGCGCACTCTTGATAAAACGTTTGGCGGCCCCCTTGTCCACTTTCGGGGCGTTCAGTCTCTCCTGTGCCTCCTTCACACGACTCATGTAGCTACGGATCCTCTCCTGCAAGAGACAGACAACATTATATATATATATATATATATATATATATATATATATAAGTGGAAGCTCGAACATTCAAATTACTCCCTTCATACTGTGCAGCAATACCAAGGATTAACATCTGTAAATCTTCGGTAATTAAAAAAAAATCACTATCACCAGACTGTTAGAAAAGTCATACTCATAGTGACTATAGCAAGCAATACATGCAAATTTTACCTATTTCAATTTTTTCATCCTTGAAAACTAAACCAGCTGCACAGTTTATGCCCCTTAATTAAAAAGAAAATCGTAAGAGTGACTTCAAACAATATTGTTTTTGCTCTGTTCGGATTAACCACCCACTGCAGTTATACAGTAAGTGAACAATGATGCAAAGACTGCCGCTGTTATGTCAGTACAGCTCAAGAAGTAGTATCAGGCGCAGGTGACTTAAGACGCACTTTTTCAAAGGACCTCTGCGTACTTGTACACATTTTAAAAAAAAACAAAAAAAAAAACGCTTTGACAGCTCCCCCACTTGCTTGGCTAATCCCTTGTCAGTATCCGCTGGAGGGCAGTCACCGGTGTGTGATGTGAGTTTGATTACACTGGTCAGTAGCCAGTTGAGTGACAGCAGGAAGCAATCTGTGTGACTTTTCGTGGCAAGTAAAGTTGGTTTTCTTCACAGGCTGATGTTATAAAATTCAAATAAAAAACCTTCTGTCTGATGTGTACGCATGTTTTCAGTGCCATACACATTTTTACCAACCCCATACTTTTTATCTATACCAAACTGCAGAACACCAGTGCAACCACTGCTGTGTACAAAAGTAGTATAGTACTCACCAACTCCTGTTTGACTGGATGATCCTTGGGATTTACTCCACAAGTATTCAGATACACTGGGGGAAAAAAAGACCAACTGATTTTAATGAGCAGAACACGCATCCAAATACTGGCCAGTGGCTTGAATTTCTATTGCAAAGTCACTTATCAAATACATGCATATATACTGTTACCACATGAAATTTATAAATTTATACATAGTAAAGTATACATCAACAGGGGTGGCAGTTCCGATTCAGATCGGATTTCCGATTTGAAATTTCACCTGAATCCAGATTTCCGATTTGGCAGAAAATCGTACGGTACGTGTTTTGGGGGGGAAATTCCGATTTGCAGGGTGGCAGATTTCCGATTCAGATCGGATTTCCAATTTCAAATTTCACATAAACCTGATTTCCGATTTGGCAGAAAATCGTATGTTTTTGGGTGGGAATTCCGATTTGTCGTTAGGTGGAACTTTCGCGAGACCGTCTTCGGCGGAGTACAAGTTGCAATGGCCTCTTGAACTAGAAACACTTTTAACCGCAAAATCTTGAAAAAGAAAGAGGCGGCGCATGGAGGCGGCTACGTAGTTTGCGGTAGCTAGATTTGCTTGCCGTGTGCCGAGTTTCAAAACCTGCATGGCTCCCGTCATTGCCCCCCCCCCCCCCCACCTTGTCAATTTTTTTTTGTGACGTTCCTTGTATCATTGTATTCCGATTTTGAGGGTCAATTCAGTTTCAGGACTGCGGTAAGCTGTCTTGCCGTCCCGTTTCCCCCCCCCTCCCCCCGCTTGTCAATTTTTTCGGCGTTCCCTGCATTCCGATTTTGAGGGTCAATTCAGTTTCAGGACTGCTGCAGTAAGCTGTCTTGCCGCCCCCCCCCCCCAATCCCCCGCTTGTCAATTTTTTCTGGCTTTCCTTGCATTCCGAGTTGTGGCTTTTCAGATTTGGCAAAACATCTTGAAGTGGTTTCAGATTTGTAGGTTCAGATTTGTAGGTCCCGAGTTGCTAGCACCCCTGCATCAAGCAAAAGCCTTTACACTAATTACAGTTTACTTACTCCAGAACAATGAATTGATGCTGTAAGCAGCCACCAGATCCATTTTTGCACAATCCAGAGGCCCAAGCTGAGATAGAAAAGAAACCCATTTGCATTACATTTACAGGAATGTGTACGAAAGTGTACTATGAAATGCACAATTCTGGATAAAATTTTAATTACTCAGTGTAAACAACAGTACAAAAACAGCCTGGTAAAAGTAATTCAAACCAGGGCATAGTGATGGAGTTAAACAAAAACAACAACAACAACAAAAACCAGCAAGACAGATATATCGTACATTCGTGTGTGCATAGTGTGATTGTGTATGAAGTGGGGTGTGTGTGTGTGAGAGAGAGAGAGAGGGGGGGGGGGGGCGAACTCCATTTTAATATCCCTTTGGGGATGAAGTAATTTAACTGATTAAGCACACATACATGGCATCGAATCTGAATTCAATTGGAGATGACGATGAATGTCCACTTTTCCATTTCATACTAACTATTCACAGGTGAGCTGAATCAAAAATGACCATGCTGAAAACAGTGAAATCTGGTGGACAAAAAGCGTTGCTGACAGGAATGTGATAATACCTTTTCCACCAACTCTGAATGTGACGCTGAAAGAAGAGGTTGTAAAACAGCATCTAAATTTGACACTGCTGCATCAAAGGACCCAAGCCTTTCCTTCAATTCGCCTGGAATACCGTCATCGCAAACTCTGTCGCTTTTTCCTCCGGTTGTGTCCGCCATGCTGGCAAAAGGGAGACAACTCTTGTAAACCAAAGTTGGTTTCTCGTACGAAAGAAGTCATTCAAGAACAGCAACCGCGAACACGCCCCGATGGCCCAGTGGATTCATAACATTAGAAATGAAGACGGGTTGTACATGAAAGTGATAGACTCATGAATGCGAATCGTTTTTATCACTTGTGTGTGCGCTACGGTGTCAGTTTATCCCTCGGTGCAACTAAGAAGCCAAGATCGAGCCGATACCCGGCGACTGATACTGACAACTAGTGAATTATCACCGAGTCAAACTCAGTGAGAATTGACTCACATCACACACAAGACATTTTTAACATGAGCTCACTCATTTGTGCCGTCGGATCATTAGACTTCAACACAAAAACGCCACAGACAGCAATTAACACCGTACCAACAGACACGTTTCCCCGGCCGCGTCAGTGGTATTTACAACCTACTACACTGACGGTCAGTGAAAATGAAAAATACCCCCCCCCCCCCCTTGTCCTTTCCCTGTCTCTCAGTCTCAGTCAGTCATCATTTCGCCCACGTCAAGCATAAAGAACTTGAAAGCAATTAAGACCGGGCGACATACGTCTGAAATAAAAACACACCTTTTCGCTTTTAGCCTTTTCGGTGACGTCCGTCGCGTCAATACTAGTATCTTATTGCCAGTTCCTGACATTCAGTGGAGACTTTTTCCACTAATTCAGTCTTTCGTCACAGTGAAAAGAGCCATCCGGCAACCCCAACTTCCCCCCTTCCTGCTCCCCCCCCCCCCCGACCCCCCGAGGCACGAATTGAACGATGTGTGAGCCTACGTATGTAGACAAACAGGCCTTAAAGATCTAAGCTCCCAACAAAAAGCTTTCCGAAGTGTGAAAAAAATTTACAGAGTCGACCGTGCAAGCACATTAACTCTGTCACAGCTGCAAAGTTTTCAGCGTCCCTGAAACCCCAATAAAAGCCAAGGGCAGACACTGAGCGAGAAAGATCGTGCAGCACTCAACATCCGCTAGACACGGTAGCGATGTGTCTCGCTCACTGACCAAAAGCCAAATAATGTCACGGCAAACTCGTGCCCTGGTTTTATAAGGGTCCCCGAAGCGCTGAAAACTCCGCAACTGTGACAGAGTTGCACGGTCGTCTCTGTAACATTTTCTCACATTTCGGCCGAAAGCTTTATGTTGGGAGCTTAGATCTTTAAGCCTTTCGCTGAGTCTACTCTGTCACCGTATTTCCATCACCAGCTGCCTTCTTTTGCCATTTCTCGCATAAACCAATTTAAAAAAAATGTATATACACAACGGTGACTAACGTAAACAGAGACCGTTTCTAAGGGAGACTGATCACTCACAGAAAACCTGGTAATTCTAAAACAACTTGAAAACTGAAGAGCATCAACAACATGAAACTTAGTCATCACAGAGTAGTCACCATCGCATCTCGAAATGAACCGTCGGAATATTTCACCCATTCACTGAGCTGTTTCAGACAATCTCAGTGCCAATGGCGGCTGCAGGCAGTTTGAAGTGCCAGACCCTTCCGTGAAAAACAGTCGAAAGTTCCGTCCAAGCGGCTATAAACGTGACCGTCGCCGCGAACTATGTTTCGACTTAGTCAATACTGTCTGTCTCATGTTTCCTGTTGAGGGTCCAGTCACTGACTGACTCACGTGCAAACACACACCGACAAACACACACTGACACACACACACACACACACACACACACACACACACACACACACACACACACAGAGGGCCACTCAGTCACACAGAGGGCCACTCAGTCACACACACACACACACACACACACACACACACACACAGAGGGCCACTCAGTCACACACACACACACACACACACACACACACACACACACACACACACACACACACACACACCTCTGCAAACACACACACACACCTCAGTGCAAACACACACACGCACGATTTTTGAGCCTGTTTACTGACGTTGGGAGATGGGGCCTGTACTGACTGATCCAAAGCGGAAGTCTGTTGTAAACTGAAGAAGATCATGAAACGTAACCATCAAGTAGTCTTAAACACCAACCCACGCACCACCCACGGTCAGTTTCACATCAGTGCTCCCCCATCTACCCAGCTGAAACTGAGCCTACAAAATTATTGGCTATAACGCTCCTACACACCGAACTACTAGGTCACTGGACGAATGAATAATTATGACTGACCGGCAACTCGCGGATGTTGCGAAATGTCGGAAATCTTTTCTTTGTTACTTCTTTATACGTACTGGGGAAATTAGAAACAACTCACGAACATGAACACACACACACACACACACACACACACACACACACACACACACACACACTTCGTGGGCAGGGGCTAAAAACAAACAAACAAAAAACCAACCAACCAATCAAACTCAACAACAAACAAACCGGCGACGTGATTGGTGGTATCGCCAAACAAAACGACAAACCAGCCAACAAATTAACTAACAACAAAAACAAACAAAAAGCAATAAAAACGCTACCATTTACACGACAGTGGCCAGCATTCCAGCCGGCATCAGGCCTGTCGTGGACATCAAGGTTTCAAGACCATCCGTCTGATCCTACCGCGCATCCTAGACAGATCGAAGAGGAAGGCTCGCTACCACTCCTCATCATACCCCCCCCCCCCACACACACACACACACACACCACCACCACCACCCCTCCACACCCCCAACCCCCTTCCCCTCTTTTTTTTTTTCTCCCCTCCTACACTGTCGGTAACTGAGTATTGAAACGTGTAATACGGTGTAAGACAAAAATTCCCATCTGTAGGCGACAAATTGTCCACTAGAGAAACGGGTGTAGGCAAACTCCGCCAACTCAAACAGTCCACAGTGACGAGGGAATAAGCCACAGCTGGTATGCGTCGTCACGCCTGCACCTTGCTCCTAGTCTCCTTAACGCCTCCTGGGGGGTTTGCACGAGGGACAGTCAAGATGGCGAAAAGTTCCTTCCGGTGCTAGTAAGATTCAAAAGTTTTGAAGACGATAGAAAAAAGAAAAAAAAAAACCACAAAAAAACACACATACGCTTCAAATTCAAATTCAAAAATACTTTATTGTCTGTTATAAAATACATTTTAAAACAGAACTGATTTGTCTTTAGACATACAATCGCTCCGCTCCTTATTCTAAGATCATAATGTAAAATAAATCACACACACACACACACACACACACACACACACACACACACACACACACACACACACACCGGCACGCTTGAAATATTATGGGCGCGCGGCACACGTTAAATAGAGTTTACACGATTAGTTCTCGTGGTTTACGGCGAAAGACTAACCCCGAGTCGGTTCGCTTGTTTGTGTAGCTACCGAGCCTCCGGCCGGCGAGGTAGCTACACAAACAATCGAACCATCTCGGGGTTAGTCTTTCGCCGTAAACCACGACAACTCAGTAATCATGTGAGCTGTTTATACCACGAGCATTTTCTTTTCTCTTGGAAAATCCAATTTTGTGATCCATGGTGACGTCACAGTAATCTGCTGACGTTACTGCACCAGCATGTTCTGGGATGGTCTAGAAATTTCCATTGAAATGCTGTGGCTTTTCGTGATCTCTACAACATCATCGTTGCCCCGTCTTTGATATCACCCGAAAGGACGTTAAACCCCAAAACACCCATCCTCGCCACCCTGAACAATCCACATACAGAACTGAACGCTGGTTGAAATTTAGCCTAGAACTTATAGGTCTGCAATCTCAAGAAAAAGCCCAAACAGTGTGTTTTAAAGACCTATCCGACTGTACAAGTGCACAGTCAACTCTGTCTGTTACAGAGTTTTCAGCGTCCGTGAAACCCCAATAAAAGCCAAGAGTAGCCCGACTTCGGTCGGTTTGCGTTTTGACACTGAGCGAGAAAGATCGTGCAGCACTCAACACCCACTAGACATTGTAGCGATGTGTCTCGCTCACTTACCAAAAGCACAATGTTGTCACGGAAAACTCGCGCTCTGGTTTTATAAGGGTCTCAGAAGCAGTGAAAACTCACACACACACACACACACACACACACACACACATTGCTTGCGGCTTTTTGCTGAGATTGCAGACCTTTAGTGCTTATTACGAAGTGAATAACTCTACTCCACGATGATGTTTGTACAAAACACAAAATCTCTATTGTCAATGATTGGTTGCAGCAGACGGCTGGATGATGTTTTCCCCCTAAGGCTTTCCTTTACTAGCCACAGATTTCAATTTTCGTTTTATTTTTATGTGCATAATTATGTTCGTATTTCTGCAATCGTTATCATCATCATTACCATCACATAAGCTGTCAGAGCGTAGAAGCAGTAATAAATGTAAATAATAGTAGCAGCAGTAGCAGTAATAAGACAAAACTCGGGAGAAGCATCACCAAAACGTGCTACGCTTCCTCAAAGTGATGACCAAGGCGTTCCAACTTCAGAATGTTTTAGTGCTAATTTAGGGTACGGAAGGAAGCTGAGCATACAGCCTTCACAAAAAGTTAAGCACCACTTGCAAATATCATTCAACTTTTGTCGTGGTGGCATGCTGGTGTAGTGCTGAACATCGCTGAAACGGCGGCTTATGTAGGCAAACAAATAAGCACAGTTCATAACCAGGGATGCATTCTTTGACCTGCATCTCATTTTTGCCGTGCAGAAAGCCCCAGGTATCGCTCACTGAACACTGAAACTCGGTCTAGTTTTGCCGAAATTGCAGATTTTCAAACGCGCCAAGCATGCTGTGTGACGCGCACGTGCCATCCACACAGTGGTCGCCATGTTCACTAATTACCCCTTAACCTTGCTCCCGAATTTTACGGGAAAAATCTTATTCGTTTATTTTTTCTGATTTATTGAAACTGTCACCCATTGTGTTGACTGGTCCTTAACTTTTTGTGAAGGCTGTAGGTACACACCACGGTTGCAGAAAAAAAAAAAAAAACTTGTTGAGAAATTTGTGTGGCATTCGAGTCCGTCCACTGCACAAAAGTGATTGGCGAAGCCGTCAGACACGGTCCCCCTGCGGGCCGGGGCAGCATCCCGCATCTCCCTTGTCAAGTTGTTGTAACAGGACTCGCGAAATACAAATAATTACGGATTTGGGGTGTTCGCTTTGCGAGTTTTTTTGTGTGTGTTTGTGTTTGTTTTGTTGTTGTTGAAAGAATGAAAACGGCAAGTTACCATTAAAGTTCCATACCGCAGCTTCAGCTGATCAACTCCCAGGGGAACCGGGGTGGTCGAATGGTAGAGCGTTGGACTTCCAATGCTCGGGTCGTGAGTTCGTATCCCGGCTGGAGCCAAATATTTGTGCTGCCTTTTTCATCGTTGCCCCGTCTTTGATATCACCAGTATGTGGTGGAAAAGAACGTTAAACCCCAAAACACCCACCCACCCTGATCAACTCCCACTGTGTCAAAACTGTGATTCCGACGCGCAGACGCCGCTACTGTTGGGCCAGTGGTCTCCCAAAAAGGAAAAGGCTGTCTTAGAGCTCGGTTAACTTGTAATGATGCCATCGACCCCATATGAACTGTACTCCCTGCTCGCATGTGGCACGCATAGAGTACAGCCGCTGCCTTTATGATCCGTCTGCTCCTCACAAACTGGTGGCGTCCCTTCAGACGGTCACCCGGATGTGCCTGTCAACATTGGATTTCACCACGTCGCCAGCTTCTGCGTTAGCAGTGCCAGTGCTTCACACGTGTACTAGGCGCGAAAATCGCAAAATTGTCGGCGGGTGTTCGGAGAGGCACGCCGGCTGCCGTAAGTAGGTCAGCCTGACTGCACTGATGGGCCTCAGTTAGTGGCGCTGACCTGTGACTCCACGGGACTGAACCAGAATGCCATGCCAGCCCGCATCGTGTACATGTTTACAGTTGTAGGGTAATTAGGTGTCACGTGATACCAATGACCGCATATGGCTCTAAACATTCATTGTAACGCATAGTAGCCGATAGACGTGCATTTTGACGTATATCTTAGCAACGACGGCCCGGAATGGGCTCAGATTTTGCTCACATCGAAATGAGACTATATTCTTGTCACCGTAATAAGCTTAGGTCGATCTGTGAGCTTAAAGAAGCTGCGATATGTATCTTTAACCCGGTCATGTAAGCCGCAAGGCCGGGCTCCTCACTGAGGCTGTCACCGAGTCTGTGCTGATGTCAAGTTTCCTGGAGGACTGAGTCAAAACTGAAAAAGGATTAACAATCTCATCACTGAAGTCAATGCCGGCTTTTGCCGCCTGATCCCTGTTACCCCTTCCCCCTTATCAATCCCAAACCACAAAGAAGAAGAACACAACCGACTGCGTATACGACATTCCTTTTCAGTGTTCAACTTTCCGCCGGCGGCGGCGGCCGGCCGGCCGGGAGTAGCACCATCCCCCACCCCCCAAACGTAGGCCGTCAATTAATTAGCGGAAGCTAGAAATCAAAGCATGCGACGTACATCTCCAGTGTGGCTTTTGGGACGCGCTCCCGGTTTTCTAGCACTTGAAATCGAATTTTCCGTTGCTACCGGGCGCGGCCTGGGATTGTTCAAAGATCAGAGAATGCGACGGGCAAATTTCGAGACGTGTAATCTCCCTTGTGGTTGCGTGGACTCGAACTCGGGATGGAGGTTTGGAATTGGATTGCGGGGCGAGCGCTCGCAGGGCGGAACGAACCAGTTACAGTTTCGAACAAGATTAGAGTACGTTTTTTTGTGTGTGTGTGGGTTTCTTGTTTTGTTTTTTTTTCCCCTCCTCCTCCCCTGCATAGTGCAATTTTCAGGTTGAAGGCCTTGCTTTACAATGTCTGCTTCCCTTTCCTTTCCTTTCACAGGAGGCAACTGGAATCCGGCTGCACATGCTAAGCCCCGGACTGCACAGGGATCGTTCCTGTATGGCTCATCCGTCTTTTAATCAATTCTGTGGGTGGGTGGGGGGGTGGGGTTTGACGCCTGGGTGCATGCGTATGTGCGTTCAAGTTCTCTGTATGTGTGTTATCAGCACTGATATCACACTCTACAACTGCGAAGCTTGAGCGTGCAGTCTGACACCAGAGACGTGTTGTAATAAACTCCGCACAACTATAACTCTTCTACGCGCTCACGAGTCTTTTTGTGAGTGAATGACACTTCTTCCGCAATCAGTACAAGAACTCGCTACGTGAAGAGTGTCTGCCCGACTGTCATCGTATTCCTCGGTAAGACGACGGGCTCTTCGAACATTCTCAACATAACATTGACCTGTGGGTCGCTGTGGACAGGGAACGTCCCACACAGTACATGTATCGCCAGCAGTGTCCAACCAACAGTGACCATTCTAGTGCCTGCAGTCTATAGCTTGGTAGGACATCATTACAGAACTACAGCGCACGCTCACAGACAAAATGACCAGGTTGTTCCTGACGGAAAGTTCACGCACGGCCGGCCATCACCGTCGTATCGGACAAGGTCATTGACTCGGGGGGAGGCAGGTGGCGCTGTGAGGCATGGAATTTATTTTCCCACCACAACGACCACAGCGGATACAGTTGCCAAGGCGTCTCCGGCACACGGATCATTAGGGAGACCGCACCCGTTTTTTTTCCTTCTCCTTTTTTGTCTTAATTTTTCAGGCAGAGGTCACCATCCGGGATCTCTTCGCTTTGAAGATTAGGTTACAACTTGTGTTTGTTTTTTTTGTTTTTTTTTTTGGCACAGTTGTGTATGTGAGTGCGCATGTACGCACAGAATAGTCTATGGAAATGATAAGTAGAGTTCTGAATGCAATACATTAACGCCTGCTGGCCGCGCGAACGACAACGTAGAACAGCCCGAATCCCTTCTAGTTGATGATGATGATGTTGATGATGACGATGACGGCGACGACGACGACGACGATGATGATGATGATGATGATGATTTTTTGTAACGCACTGAAAAACTCCTTGCACATTCTCGTACCGCGATGGAGTGATAGAAACAAAAATCACCGATTCACACTCCAAAACAATACAAAACAAAACAAATCAACCTGACAGATTTAAAAAAAACCAAAACAACAACAACAACAGAAAAACACAAAATCCACCTTACAATACAACTGTCAGGATTTTCCTGTGGGCGATGGCAGACTGGAGACACCCCGCCCACCAAAACCCCCTGCCGCCCCCCCCCCCTCCCACCCCCGAACCCTCCACTCTCAGCGCGCTTTCTCTCAAGGTCGACGTATTGATCTTTACCTTTCTCAATCATCATTTATCTTTTCTGCAGTGTGAATCGCGTTTCATCTAACTGTTTGCGTTACCGTCAGCAGCTGCTGTTGATACCACACTGACAGAGAAGTCTCAGTTTTCTAATTTTGTAACACGAGACCCAAAAAATTGTTTTCGTGGCATTTTAGCGTATCACACAGCAAGGTAGGGCAACGCGCCAACAGACACGCGCGATAATGTTACCTTGCAGTCACGGCACGCGCGCGCGCGCGCACACACACACACACACACACACACACACACACACACACACACACACACACACACACACACACACACACAGAGTAATGGTTGGTTTGACATCCTCTTCCACCATACATGGGGTAACTGCAAAGTCAAAGTCAAGTCAAAGTCAAGTCATGTCAAAAGTCAAAATACTTTATTTATCCCCGTAGGGCAATTCATGCGCACGAGCGTAAGACACATAAAATTAGTTAAGATCACTAAACTCATTTATAAATATGTTTAATTGTGCTCTCTCTCTCTCCCCCCCCCCCTCACACACACACACACACACACACACACACACACACACACACACACACACACACACACACACACACACACACATCCCGCACTTGGTGACTAAACCGGAGAATTATGGGCATGAAGCAATACAACGGATCACAGGCAAGTATCACAATGCATCACAGATAAGTATCACAATGCATCACAAAGACGGGGCGACAAAGACAAAGCACAAAATCTTGTTTACCAAACTCGGGTTCGAACCCACGACCCCAACATGGAAAGTCCAGCGCACTACCAGCTTGGCTACCTCCTCCTCCCAACGAACCAACAAAACAAAACAAAACAAAACAACAAAAACAACCAGCACCAACGACGACAACAACACCTACACGTACAAGAGAGAACTTGACAAACTAATCCAGTTTAATCCAATCCAATTAGCGACCCCACTCCTGTCAAACCAAAGTGTCGAGCCACCAGAATTCAGCCAATCGCGTCCCGCGGCATAATGAGCACAAAAAAGGAATGGTCTGGGTTGGTTTTTTTTTTTTTGTTTTTTTTTTTTTTTTTTTGCACTACAACGAGGGAAGCACGTGTAGTATAGTGTGACTGAAACACGGAAAGAAAGCATCAAGTACATTGACGTCACTTGAGGAAAAAGACCATTGCGTCAATCACTTTCGTCTTGAAATCATCCCTTTTCCCATAAAATGACGTCATGGACATACTGTATTTTGCCAACAATAATAATAATAACAATGATAATGATAATAAGGAAGACTTATAAGGCGCCTATACATGTAAATTACACAGGCTCTAAGCGCCGTACATCATAAAAATAAAACAGGTATCACTGACAGTACGCAGATGACATGAAGCATAACAATATACACAAACATGAGTGACTGTTACACATCTAAGGAACAGCAGCATAATACATTATATACCGCACAATAAACAGCTTCCATACACACAGACTCAGAGGAACATTTAAACAATACCTCTCAACATGCAGGCTGCCACGGTGTGGAAGGGCAGGGTAAAATCAAGATCAGTTATCAGTTTTAAATAGGTGGGTTGTAAGACAGCGTTTGAAAGTGGCACTGGATTCTGAGTGTCTTGGTGGTTTAGGAAGCTGATTCCAAAGAGCTGCAGTCTGAAAGGAAAAGCATCTCTGACCATATGTTTTAGTTCTTTCTGAGGGGGCGCGCGGAACTTTAGTGTCAAAGGAGCTACGTAGAGTAAAGTGGGCGGGGCATTGGCCTTTTTACGTGTTTTTTTGTTTTTTTTTTTGGTTTTTTTTTGTTGTTTTTTTTGTAATCGGGAGTTCGAGAAATTAGCATGAAGGTGCAGCGTCTCCTGCTCGTTGTAGGTTTATATTGCCCCGTAGATCAGTTTGCATCCTTTGTCCAAAGTTACAATTTTTTTTTCATGTGGTGCAGACACACTTGGCCGCGAATTAGTCTTTGTGGCTTGCGCGGCGTTAAGCCTCAAAAACTCACTCACTTACTCGCCTCGGGACTTGCTGAGTGGAGGAGTCAATTGTGTATGTTGGCATGTCACGCTGTGATCGGATGGACCGGGAAAGGTGGGTGGAGTCTGTGATTACTGTACTAAATGTGAGGAATAATGTATACTTCAATGTGCGATTGTTGTAGAGATCGCTAAAAAGCCACTGCATTTCGGTGGACATTTCTAGCCCATCCCAGAACATGCTGGTGCAGTAATGTCAGTAGATTATGATTGTCACCTTGGAAAGATTTCGAACTTGCCAGTAAGTTGAGGAATGTTCTAGATCTGACCTGTTTAGTATATAAGCAGACCTGCAAAGCGTTCTGGGTTCTTCTTCTTTCATGAATTTGTTCTTCGCGCATCTTCTGTTAATAAAGGGGGAGCCGGGGTGGCCGATGGTAGAGCGTTGGACTTCTAATGCTCGGGTCGTGAGTTCGTATCCCGGCTGGGGCCAAATTTTTGTGCTGGCTTTTTCATCGTTGCCCCGTCTTTGGTATCACCCGTATATGGTGGAAAAGGACGTTAAACCCCCAAACACCCACCCACCCTGTTTATAAAGTATTGGAGTTGTATTCTGTTGTATCCCGTGTCTTCTCTGCGAGTGCACGAAGAGAGCGACAGAGCAGGAGTAAAATACAACAGCGACAAATTACATAAACATTTTAAAATGTGCATGTCATTAACACTAAGATTATTTTAGATGATATTTAATTATTAGAAATCTTTATCTTATTTGTAGTGTGTATTTAGCTATTACATCATATAACTTTGTTGAATACCGACGCAGATCCGTCCCTTTGCTTTAGCGAAACAGACATAGCGACTGACAGTTTTAAGAAATAGCTGTGCGAAAATAGAAGTTGAGTACGGTTTAAGCACCCACCGTCCATTCTGGGAAGTTGCATACTCTTTGGTTCACTCGAGTCCGCCTTCCAAGACAGAGCTAAAGTTACCTAGAAGATTAAACCCAAGTGGTGTAGATCTAAATATCCCTTTACAAAATATAATCGCGAAAACTTTGCTGTGTGAAGGTTGAAGGCTAAATGTGGCACGTGCGTCAGAAGCGAGGGTGTGTAACTTCAACCGTTACGAACACGACTAACCCCACTTACACAGTTACACTCCACCCCTCTGTGTGTGTGTGTGTGTGTGTGTGTGTGTGTGTGTGTGTGTGTGTGTGAGCGCGTGCGTGTGTGCGCGTGTGTGTGTATGTGCGTGCGTGTGTGTGTGTGTGTGTGTCTCTCTCTCTCTCTCTCTCTCTTCGTTTTAAGCAAGTTTGCAAACTGGCGAAATTCTCCTGTCAAAACTTTTGTCGTTGAGAAATAGTTTATCGCCATTCTCTCTCTCTCTCTCTCTCTCTCTCGGCAAAGTGACCGTCGACACGGCACGGATCTGTTGTATTCAACCGATGACATGGTGTTTGTACTTGACAGTAAGGCGAGTGAAGATCACCCTGTGGCCGGTCCGGCACTGGTTCCTGAAACACCTGGAGGACAAGCACTTTGCGTCTGCGGAACCGTATCGTCCTCACGTCCATCAGCCTACGACAACCAGTGAAACATTCGGACTATGACGGAGGAAACGAGGTGAGGCGAGCCATCGTGAATCTGATTAGACAGTACTTGGGCTGATAATCGTGCGATCGTATGTCTTTTGAAAGAAAAAAAAAAAAAACCCTGTGATTCTCAAAGACATTACTCATACTGACTGTCGGATTCCCGCTTCGGACTAAGGCTGGATTCCAGCTTTTCTGTGTTTTACCCCACTCGCCAGTGCAAATTTTCAGTGAATTAACTTCGAGTGCTTTACGTGTGAAAATAATAAGGAAACAGTAAGTTATGACTTTCCATAACCCATTCAGTGGTTTACGAGTTCACATAAATACACTTCAGTTACGTCATCGGTCAGTGGCCTTGAAATGGAGATTTCTTACCTTCTGCTAAAACCGCTGAAAATGGATTTAAAAAAAAAATGAGGTGATGTTGACTGCGTTCGGAAAGACAATACAGAGAACAGCAAAACAACAAGCCAAACGCTACCCGGAAACGTTTAAACAAGACAGATAGCCACCAACATCGCCACAAAACGCCGGGAGGGAGACGAGTCGAGCACACGGACTACACACGAGCAGACGAAAAGGGAACTGATGACTCTGAGCAGACGAACTACTGTTTTCTGTCTACCGTCATGAAAATTCGAAGATATGGCCTCCACAATGTGAACAAAGTGAAAGTTGGCGCTTTCATGACCGACACATCGCTGCAATACATGTCGAATGTGTTTGAATCGGCCCACGCGTACACTTTTTGCCCACTTCGCAACGGAGGCTGACGCTTGTAGCCAGTTCTACACCGCTACACGAATTTAGCGCAAGAATATCGCCGCGCAGATAGTAAACTTTGAAATTGTTCTTTCACGGTTGAATTTACTGTGCTGGCAATTTGTTTCAACAGTGTCATCACCACATTTAATGTTGTTCATCAAACTCGTAAAGCAAGACAGCACGCAGTGGTTTGAAGGGAACTACTTCTTTTCGCGGTGTCGGTGGGAATGGTCTCTGTAAAAATGAGCACTTGGATCACGGGTGTGGGTGTTTGGGGGTTTAACGTCCTTTTCCACCACACAGAGTGATATCAAAGATGGGGCAACGATGAAAAAGCCAGCACAAATATTTGGCCCCAGCCGGGATCGAGCTCACGACCCGAGCATTAGAAGTCCAACGCTCTACCATTCGACCACCCCGGCTCCCCGCACTTGGATCACTAAATTAGATTTTCCAACAGAAAAGAAAATGCTGGTGGTATAAACAGCTTACATGATTAGTTCGAGTGGTTTACGGCGAAAGACTAACCCCTCGATGGTTCGATTGTTTGAGTAGCTACCTCGCCGGAGGCTTTGTTAGCTACACAAACAATCGAACCATCTCGGGGTATAGTCTTTCGCCGTAAACCACTCGAACTAATCATGTAAGCTCTGTTTATGTCACGTGGCGTTCATTTCAATGTTTGTAACTATCGCTTTATGGGCTGATGCCTGAACAGCAATAAATGTCTGAGTCTGAGTCTCTCTCTCTCTCTCTCCCGCGCGCGTGCGCGCGCGCGCACACACACACACACACACACACACACACACACACACACACACACACACACACACAACCTTTTTTCTCCTCAGTCCTCCGCCTTCCGGCAATGACAGATAATTATATGTCATCGGAATGATTGTGACCCATTAGCAGCTCGGCTCTAAAATATATCGTGATGTCGCCGTGCGCTGACGAGATCTAACACCATCATCACGGCACGCGGTAGTCCCACAATATTACCCGGAAACCGGTCTTAGAAAAGTTCTCAAGCGTGTAGGCACTCCTCTTTCCACAAGTGCGTGGCGATGGAAACAGCAATCGTGATCAGCCTCCCAACAGAAAACTGTAAAGCCGTCCTGAATAATATTGGATGGATGTCAACTTGGTTTGGGTTACAGAACACTAAAAGCTTCTGGGGTATGTAAGATAAGATAAGATAAGATATCACTTCATTCGTCCCTCGAAGGGAAATTGTACTGTCTGCTCAGACAAAACTGACAATAAAAATCATTACCATTACAAACATTGAGCCGAATCAGCGCGCACTCACCCACACACGCACACACACGCGCGCACACGCGCACACACACACACACACACACACACACACACACACACACACACACACACACACACACACACACACACACACAAAAGAACACAAATAAAAACGATCATCCATACATATACAAATTACAACCTTCAGGTAATGATAAAACATAATATGTAAAACATTCAGAAGAGCAAAATATAGTCTGAAACTTCTGCTTGTTTAAAAAAAAATTGTGGTGTGAAAAACTGATGACAGTTAATAATAATAATAATAATAATAATAATAATAACTGAGTATTGTAAAGGCGCTTTACCCAATTTCTTGAATCGGCTCAAAGTGCCGCGACCTGAACCCAACATGCACACTCACGTGAATCACGCGCATTCTCTCACACATTGGACGTGAAAACATAACAATCAAGCGGTGCGAAGGGACAGCTCAGATATTTAAGTTTCGGAATTTACAATTGCATTTATTTCAAATTTTGTGGGCTGAACATTTCCGAAGCAGTTTTGGGGTGTTTTTCTTTTTTTTTTTTTCTTTCTTTTGTGAGTAAGATCCATACCAGGTGAGTTTGACAACACTGAAAATGAGCCTTGCTTTTGTCCTAGCCTGTGGACGACTTGTGTTCGTGCGCAGCTGTGTATCTATGTATATTGGCTGACTGGCTAGCAGACGCCAGAGGAGGAGTGAGGGGGTCGGGTGTCGCTGCAGTCATTGCAAAGAAACGGAATATTGGAATTTCTTTCAAATCAGCCCACACTTGACTCTCTGGCTGTTCTGTGCGTGGAAATTTATTGGTGAATTTTGATGCGTTGGGAGGGTGTTGCGTAGAGCGTTTGGTTCAATATGAAAATATTGTGTTTTCCTTGATATAAGCACCTGTGTCACCGTAGCCTGTGTTTGAGTGGGCAGAAGGTGCGGACTGTAACCGGTTTCTGGTAAGTTCTTAGAGTGGGGTCTTCGGCCGGGTCAGTGCGTACCTCCGCAAATCCGGTTGCGACCGGCCACGCGAGAAGCGCCGAGACTGACTAGCAATGAGATTAAGCATGCCTGGGGATATTCAAAAAAAGAGACTTTAGGCGTACATTGGTCTTCTGGGCCCGTAAGTAAAGCTCGAGGTTAATTTAACCCACGGCTACGGGCCAAACCCAGACTAGGACAAAAGAAACCCCAAAACAAAATGAAACGAAAAAGGAAGCGATGAAAGAAAGACAAAAATCCTTCTATAACGGCACAGGCACCTTGCTGGAATGGACCCGCTTCCTGATGTAAAACGAAAAACCAACAGAAAATTTAACCCTCGAGCTAGTTTAGTTCGAGGTTAGACTCTAACCCGGGGTTAAACTCCCTAACCCCGACTTTTACATGCGGGCCCTGGGAGTTTAGAGGGGCGGGGGTTTAGCCTATTTGATATCAAGCCATTACGGGGTATACAAAGATACAGACTTCGTTCGGCCAGTAACAGGAATAGTGGAAGATGGTAAATAACCTCATTATGTGTTACAGATTGTCCGCAGAGGCCGGAGCAGGGATAATAATAATAATAATAATAAGTAGTAGTAGTAGTAGTAGTAGTAGTAGTAGTAGGGGGTGGGGGTGGGTGTTTGGGGGTTTAACGTCCTTTTCCACCACATAGGGTGATATCAAAGACGGGGCAACGATGAAAAAGCCAGCACAAATATTTGGCCCCAGCCGGGATCGAACTCACGACCCGAGCCTTAGAAGTCCAACGCTCTACCATTCGACCACCCCGGCTCCCCAGTGGTAGTAGTAGTAGTATTGAATAGGCGCTTTACCCAATTTCATGAATCGGCTCAAAGCGCCGCGAAATGAACCCAACACGCACGTTCACGTGAATCACACGCATTCTTTCACACTGGACATACACACATTAAAAACACGTAGTGCGAAGGGTCAGCTCAGCTATTTAAATTTTGGAATTAGAATTGCATTTATTTTCCAAATTTGGTGGGCAGAACATTTCCAAAGCAGATAAAGCTGTTATGTCTGTAAGTCAGTGGGGTTGAAATGGTCCATGTTGTACGGTCGTGAGGAGCCTGTGTAACACGCGGGACGTACTCCCCAGCGTAAAGTGCCCCGGGTCATTGCAGCTTGAGGCTGGGAGTAGAGACACCCCCTAAACACCATGATCTCGGGAGGAAGTCAGAATGGCGGCAGAAAAAAGTAGTGCTACTGTCGACTCAAAAGTTTCGGCTAATGTAAGGTCATTTGGGTTTTATCCCGTGATGGTCACAAGCACTCGGTAAAGCGATGAATGAATGAATGAATGAATGAATGAATGAATCTTTAGTTTCTCAACGGTAGAAGTCTTTACACAAAGGTCAATTTTCTAACTTGCCGTTGCTACAGCTACAACATAATTGATAATTAAAAAAAAACCTACTAAATATTATGAATAAAAAATAAAACGAAAATACGCTTCATCCCCTCACACACACACACACACACACACACACACACACACACACACACACACACACACACACACACACACACACACACACACACACACACACACACACACACACACACACACTCACACACACACACACACACACACACACACACACTCACACACACACACACACACTCACACACACACACACACACACACTCACACACACACACACACACACACACACACACACACACACACACACACACACTCACACACACACACACACACTCACACACACACACACACACACACACACACACACACACACACACACACACACACACACACACACACACACACACACACTGTACAGAACTACACCAAAGTGGAAAAGGACATTTAACAATGATTGAAGTACATGTATCAGACAGAGCACCACATATATATATATTTATACCACTCTACCACCATTACAAGTCATGGTATAAAATCCATAATTCACAGTTTTACGGTCGAAATCAACAAACTCGTGTGGTGTATTTTCCGTAATCGGGGGCACCTCATTGTGAAAACTCTATATATATACAGAAAACAGAAGATGAGGTAGATAAAATCTAAACAAATATTTACACATGTATGTCTTAAAGGTGGTCTGCTTAAAGTCTGCAAAACTGCACAAAACAGAAACACACACACACGCACGTGATACTGTACTTTACAAAGTAGGATTGCTATTTGCTAACGGAGACGGGTTTGTCATTGTAGTCCCGGATGTCATCAATCCCAGCAGACTGTAGAACATGAGCGTGACAAATCAGACAATCTCCCTGAAAGTTGTTTTCTCTATGGTGTTTGTTTCCGCCACTCATTTTTCTAAAAGGAAGAGGGGGGGGGGGGGTGAGGGAGGCGGGCGTGTGTAGAGTCCAGCGTGCCAATAGTCCTACGTGTCGGTAGTCCTACGTGTCGATAGTCCGACGATATTACGCAATTTTGTATCGATAGGCGGATTTTGTTATAATAGTCCTACGCTCGATAGTCATACGTGTCGATAGTCCTGCACACACTCAAAGTCTCGTCAGCCCTACTTAGTAGTCCTGCATGTCGATAGTCCTGCACGCACTCAAAGTCTCGTCAGCCCTACTTAGTAGTCCTACATGTCGATAGTCCTGCACGCACTCAAAGTCTCGTCAGCCCTACTTAGTAGTCCTACATATCGATAGTCCTGCACGCACTCAAAGTCTCGTCAGTCCTACTTAGTAGTCCTGCATGTCGATAGTCCTGCACGCACTCAAAGTCTCGTCAGCCCTACTTAGTAGTCCTGCATGTCGATAGTCCTGCACGCACTCAAAGTCTCGTCAGTCCTACTTAGTAGTCCTGCATGTCGATAGTCCTGCACGCACTCAAAGTCTCGTCAGCCCTACTTAGTAGTCCTGCATGTCGATAGTCCTGCACGCACTCAAAGTCTCGTCAGCCCTACTTAGTAGTCCTGCATGTCGATAGTCCTGCACGCACTCAAAGTCTCGTCAGCCCTACTTAGTAGTCCTACATGTCGATAGTCCTGCACGTACTCAAAGTCTCGTCAGTCCTACTTAGTAGTCCTACATGTCGATAGTCCTGCACGTACTCAAAGTCTCGTCAGCCCTACTTAGTAGTCCTACATGTCGATAGTCCTGCACGCACTCAAAGTCTCGTCAGCCCTACTTAGTAGTCCTACATGTCGACAGTCCTGCACGCACTCAAAGTCTCGTCAGCCCTACTTAGTAGTCCTACATGTCGATAGTCCTGCACGCACTCAAAGTCTCGTCAGTCCTACTTAGTAGTCCTACATGTCGACAGTCCTGCACGTACTCAAAGTCTCGTCAGTCCTACTTAGTAGTCCTGCATGTCGATAGTCCTGCACGTACTCAAAGTCTCGTCAGCCCTACTTAGTAGTCCTACGTGTCGATAGTCCTGCACGTACTCAAAGTCTCGTCAGCCCTACTTAGTAGTCCTACATGTCGATAGTCCTGCACGTACTCAAAGTCTCGTCAGTCCTACTTAGTAGTCCTACGTGTCGATAGCCCTGCCGGAAAAATCCAAAGGAGCATAGGATTATCCACACGTAGGACTAATGATACGTAGGACTGACGAGACTTCGAGTAAGTGTAGGACAATGGAAAGGTAGGACAGTCGACCGTACCCTAGCACTAATGAGAATTCGGACAATCGGTGAAGGACTGTCGACACGTAGGGCAGTTGATGTTTGTTTGTATGTAGGTATGTGTATTAGACACGCCCCATCCCATCCCATTCCATTCCATTATGTATATTTTTGTATTTTTACGTAGAATGTCTGTCTGTCTGTCTGTCTGTCTGTCTGTCTGTCTGTCTGTCTGTCTGTCTGTCTGTATGTATGTATGTATGTATGTTTGCAAAACGTGTGTGCGAGTGACTATGATGTATGTTGGCCGGTGAGGTGAGCTTGATGTATATGTTAATTTCTTGTGTCATGTACCCCCAACGGGGTTTTGAAATAAACTTTGACTTGCCTTGACTTGACTTGTTGACACGTTGGACTAGGGACGCGCACCCTTGTCTAAGTCGGATACGCTCCACTGTTTATTTTTTTATTTATTTACACACACACACACACACACACATGTATAATTTTGTGGGGAGCCGGGATAGCCGAATGGTAGAGCGTTGGACTCTCAATTCTCGGGTCGTGAGTTCGAATCCCGGCTGGGGCCAAATATTTGTGCTGGCCTTTTTCTCGTTGCCCCTCCTTTGATATCACCCTTACGCGATGGAAAAGGACGTTAAACTCCTAAACACTCACCCCCGCCCCCGTATGAATTTGTAATGTGATATATAATGATCTTGTACACGTATAATAATTTTGTGTAAATGCTCAGACATAATATATTATGTGCCCTTATAGCATATCGCGTTTCTGGCTTTCGGTACACCCTACTCCCTTTAAACACACACACACACACACACACACACACACACACACACACACACACACACGCGCGCGCGCGCGCGCGCGAACACACTTTACAACCGTCTCTCCATTTCATGTCAGGGGAATGCCCGAGTTTTCAATTACATATTGACATTAAACAGTCTTTTGGCCTTTTGTGAACACCTGGGCAAACAAAAACAAACAAACAAACAAACAAAACAGCTAGTCAACACCACGCGTCAGTCTTTGCACGACTTTCATCAAGTTAGCCAAGACCTACACCTGCAAAGGAATTAATTTTGCCGAAGTGCAAAGCGAATACACAAACCCACCTGTTACTTCCGCTCGTCACAACAGGTCGAGTGGTCTTGACCTTTGCACGTTCTTCCTCCCGTAGTGTGTTACATGCTGATAGAAGCACACAACACCCATAGAAGTAGAGGCCCTGTTTAGGTATGCGCAAGCCCGAAGCCGGTATAGTCAAAACGAGGCTGCAATTCTGAAACAAAGAAAAAAAAACCCAATGAAAAAACTAATGAAATAAATAGTACGGCCATTAAACTAAATCACCAACCCTAACCCTTATCGCTTGTAATCGCCTTTCCTTCTTAAGGAGTGCAGTCTCGTTCTGATTGTCTTGCGCATGTGCAGGGGAGCCGGGATAGCCGATTGGTAGAGCGTTGGATTTTCAATGCTCGGGTTGTGAGTTCGAATCCCGGCTGGGGCCAAATATTTGTGCTGGCCTTTTTCTCGTTGCACCCCCGGTCTGTGGTATCGCCCACACGTAATGGAAAAGGATATGAAACTCCCAAACACCCACCCAGCGCACGTGCATACATAGACGAGGCGTGTTCTTCGTTAGGTCGTGTCACTTACAACGACACACAATCAGATTTTGAAGAAAGAAAGAAATTGAACTGACAAATTAAAGATCTAAGCTCCCAACAAAAAGCTTTCCGAAGTGTGAACAAAAATTACAGAGTCGACCGTGCAATCACAGTCAACTCTGTCACAGTTGCAGAATTTTCAGCGCTTCGGGAACCCTTGTTAAACCAGAGCACGAGTTTGCCGTGACATTATTTGGCTTTTGGTCAGTGAGCGAGACACATCGCTACAGTGTCTAGCGGATGTTGAGTGCTGCACGATCTTTCTCGCTCAGTGTCAAAACGCAAACTGAGCTGTGAAATCAGGCTGCCCTTGGCTTTTATTGAGGTTTCAGGGACGCTGAAAACTCTGCAGCTGTGACAGAGTTGACTGTGCTTGCACGGTCGACTCTGTAAAATTTTCTCACACTTCGGAAAGCTTTTTGTTGGAAGCTTAGATCTTTAATATTCTGTCTCCGAGTGTGAGACCTGGAACACGTGACGGAAACAGACACGACACACAATCTGATTCATCCGAAGAAACTGACAAATTAATATTATTTTTCTGGAGTGTGCGCCGTGAAATCTGTGGCGGAAACACACACGTTCCGACGTCGCTGGTGGTGGCTTTAATAATTTCCGTATAGCTACTGGCCAGTGCAAAAGTAGCATCATGGAAGGACAAGAAAAGAGCTTAATTATCTTCGTTATGGATCAGAAGACTGCAAAGTTTAAAAGATGCCTCTAGAGGACAACAGTCGAGAGAAATTCATTCCCAAAGTGTCGGTCTGAGGAGCCCTTCATCAGAGTTGCCGGGGCTGGATCTTCCAACTCCCCCCCCCCCCCCCCCACCTGCCAAAAAAAGTGCAAAAATAAGGAAATTTGGTGTTTTGTGTACTGTGGGTACTCAATCCCCTCCCTTCTCTACTCTCTTCTTTAGCCCCCTCCCCCTCTCCTCCCGACCCCCCCCCCCCCAAAAAAAAGAGCAACTTCGCTATGCAGGTTGAGCGCATACCCCCCCCCCCCCCCCCGAGCGAAAAATCGAACTTCATCCCTCCTCCCCCCTCCCCCATCCCCCTTCCCCAATGAACGAGAAAACGATCGTCTGTTCCTCTCCCCACCCCCACCCCCCATCCCCAACAAAACAAAAAATCGAGCCTCTGTCGCTTTCAAAGCCCCCCGCCCCCTCCCCCTTCTCCCCTTTCCAAAAAGTAACTGATCCGACCCTGGTTGCAGCTATGAACTTGTCTTGTCTGTTGTCCTCTGGCTTTCAGGTCTGTCTTTTTGTAACATGCCCCATATGTCCGTTTCGTTTTTTGTAATCTAATATTATAGGATTTTTTGTCTTTTTTTTAATTTGTAACGAGAGTTTTCAACTTTTGTGAAAGAAACTTTAAAAATAAATAAATAAATAAAAAAAATAAAAAGGGAACAAAAGTTAAGCCGATAAACTATGAAGGGACACCACTCGCGTCGCGCGTAGTTACTTCCCCTACGCACTGTGCGTCTATATCGGGCGACTAGAGTAGTATTTGAAACAAGAGTAAAAATATTTCCGGGGGTGGGGGAGGGTGATAGTATGGGGGAAAAAAGCAAAAAAAAAAAAAAAAAAACTATTAGATATGTGACATGGCAAACAGAACCTCGAGCCAAATTAAGTCCTGCCTTTTCCAGTTAAATTTAGAAATCGCTCGTATTATACGGGTTTTATCACAACTGGGCAGCACGGTGCGTGGATAGTCGTAAACATTACCACCAATTACACAGTCACGAAAATCATTCGCTTTTCACGTGCCTGCATGTTTTTTGTCAACTGACTTTACATGTCCGTTAGTAGGTTAACTGGGTGACGCGGGCCGACAAAACAGATTCTGTGGCCGTACTTAGACTTCAAAAGTTCATTATTCAAACGTCCTTGAAAACTTTTCTGCTTGGTTTCATGCACGTGTGTGTGTGTGTGTGTGTGTGTGTGTGTGTGTGTGTGTGTGTGTGTGTGTGTGTGTGTGTGTGTGTGTGTGTGTGTGTGTGTGCGTGTGAGAGAGAGAGAGAGAGAGTGCGTGCGTGCGTGCGTGTACGCGCTCGCGCGCGAAAACCGACTCCGGAAGGTATTGTAAGACAAAATTTCATATCCAGATTTCATGAATATGAAACCAAGAAAAATATGAAACACGGCTGAAAATAATTGCCATAGTGTTACAATGACAAGGCTTGAAACAATTATCCCCAAAGGTAATCATTATCTGAGTAGAGAACTCTATAAACAGGTTTCCTTTACTAATAAAAGATAACGACTCCGGTTGTAAGACAAAATTTCGTATCCAGATTTCATGAATATGAAACCAAGAAAAATATGAAACACGGCTGAAAATAATTGCCATAGTGTTACAATGACAAAGCTTGAAACCTATCTCCAAAGGTGATCATTATTTGAGTAGATAAACTGGTTTCCTTTACTAATAAAAGATAAAATTAATACACACACCGCACAAACAAGGTAAAACATATCTGTGCTGTGTCTAGCGTAACAATACAAAAACAAAAACAAAACAAACAAAAATCTGGAAAATGATCATGACCGCTCTCCATTTCTGCGCTAGCGAATTCAACACTGACCTGAACAAAACAAGATGGTCACCAGCCTAGTATGTTGTTTCCATGCAGTGACCTGCTGTCATCACAGACGTTGTGTCATGTTTGCTGCGCGTGCGCACACATACGCAACCTCTCTCTCTCTCTCTCCATTTTGTTTAGACTGGAGATGTTCAGCGGAGATGAAACAATGGCATCGAGCATGTTGACATAAAGTACTGGAAACCGTTTCCGTGCCTCTTTACACACGCAAAACCCCAAACAAATGACGTGAATATAATGATACACCAATGTGGTCAGCGACTGGAATTAAACGCATATTTTTGGTTAAAGAAGAAACCACTTTCTTGTCCCTTTCGGGAAATTCGGGCTTCTCCCCCCCGGGGAAAGCGTGTCGCCGAAGGTCAGCGCCACCTAACCTACCTGGTTTTGTTGTTGTTGTTGTTGTTGTTAAATTTTGCTGGGAGGAGAAAAGCCGGATAACCCGGAGAGAAACCCCCGATGAGCAGCTCGGTAGCCAGGAAAATCAGGTATCACATATCACAAGCTCGACCTGGGCTCGAACCCACGCTAAATGGGGAGAAAGGAATAAAACAAATCTTTGAATCGTTGAATCTTTAAAAACCAGATGGATAACAGGCCTGCAGTCAAATGATTGCAGTAGCCTAAGCGTTTTTGTTTTGTTTTGTTTTGTTTTGTTTTGTTTTGTTTTGTTTTGTTTTGTTTTGTTTTGTTTTGTTTTGTTTGGTTTGGTTTTGTTTGGTTTGGTAAGAAGTGTGGCTATGGGTTAAATCGCCTTTCCTACAAAATAATCCACCACATTAACCGTTGGTTGCCCTTTCAGACTGACATAAAAGTGCGCGGGCATCAGTATCATTTGCATTACTTGTGTTTTGCTACCGCACTCTCCTTTTCCAACTCAAAAGCAACTAACTGTATTAAGATCTCTGGCGCCAGACAGTAATGTAAAACCCAACACGAAAGGGCCATAGACGTTGTGGCCGTTGTGACAGATGAGGCAAAACAAAGAGAAATTATGTTGTTTTTAACAGCTTTTAGGTCATCGTCGAGAGAGTCTTCAAATGTTTTTAGTTAGCAAAGTTGGATCAGTATCAATGCCCCTAAAAGTGAGCTGTTATGTGGATTTAAGAAATGCGTATATGTAAGCATAAGATGAAATGTTTTGAGACAGCAAAGTTGGATCAGTATGAATGCCCCTAAAAGTGCGCTCATACGTGAAAGAATTTAATAAAATGTGTATATGTAAACTATATGTATATATAACATATGTGTATAATGTATTTTTAATGTGAAATGTGTTTTTTTTTATGTGAAAGAATTCAACAAAGTGTGTACGTAAGCATTAGATGAAATGTTTTTCGTCAGCAAAGTTGGATCAATATGAATGCCCTGAAAGTACGCTGTAATGTGGAAGAATTTTTTTTAAATATGTATATTGTAAACTATATGTATATATAACATATGTGTGTATGTGTTTTTAATCAGCATTGGTAGAACAATATGAATGCCCTGAAAGTACGCTGTTATGTGGAAGATTTTTTTTTAAATGTGTATATGTGAACTATATGAATATATATCATATGTGTGTATGTGTTTTTAATCAGCAATGGTGGATCAGTATGAATGCCCTAAAAGTGCGATGCTATGTGGAAGATTTTTTTAATGTATATATGTAAGCATTAGATGAATTATTCAAATGTTTTCGGTCAGCAAAGTTGGATCAGAATGAATGCCCTAAAAGTGTTCTGTTATGTGGATTAAAAAAAAATAATTATGTATATAAACATAAGATGAAAAGTGCGCTGTTATGTAGAAGAATTTGAAATAAATGTGTATATATAAACATTAGATGAAACGCAAAGAAAAATCCCTACAAATTATAGCTCTCGGTTTTCCAAATTTTCTTTAGTTGTTGGATTAGGTTTTGTTGAGATGGAGGCAGACAATATGAACCCAGTAGAGAGAAAATAATTAAGTTGTTTTTTTTGTTGGTTTGTTGTTGTTGTTGTTTTTTGTTTTTGTTTTTTTTCAAGAGCTTTTAGCTCGGTCGTTGTCGAGAAAGTCTTCAATTTGTTATGTCAGCAAAGCTGGATCATCAACAAAAATGCCATATGTGGAAGAATAATCTATGTGTTTGTATGTAAGCAAAACATTTGTCAAACAAGAAGCAAGGTGTAGGGGAAAAGAATTGCAAACAGAATTTGCATAAGTGCCGTGTGTGTGTGTGCGTGCGTGCGTGCGTGCGTGCGTGCATGCGTGCGTGCGTGTGTGTGTGTGTGTGTGTGTGTGTGTGTGTGTGTGTGTGTGTGTGTGTGTGTGTGTGAGAGAGAGAGACACACACACACACACACAGACAGACAGACAGACAGAGACAGACAGACAGACTGACTGAAATACAGAGAGACTGTCCGTCTGTCTGTCTCTCTGTATTTCAGTCTGTCTGTCTCTTTGTATTTCAGTCTGTCTGTCTGTCTGTATTTCAGTCTGTTTCGCTAGATTGTAGATAGGGACAGTGAGAATCTCGTTAATCCATACATGTATGCGCGTCAGTACGTTCGTTGCCTCCCTGCTGTACGATGTCGCAGAAGTATTGCCCACGCCACACACCTACATACCTCATCACCACCAACACCAACACAACGACTCGACGACAACGACTACTGCACGACGGCCTAGCACGCGCGCTCGCGAGCGATGTCAACCCAGCCTCTCTCTCTCTCTCTCTCTCTCTCTCTCTCTCTTCACTTGTGTGTGTGTGTGTGTGTGTGTGTGTGTGTGTGTGTGTGTGTGTGTGTGTGTGTGTGTGTGTGTGTGTGTGTGTGTGTGTGTGTGTGTGTCCGTCTGTCTGTCTCTTTGTATTACAGTCAGTCTGTCTGTCTGTCTGTCTCCCTCTCTCTCTCTCTCTCTCTCTCTCACACACACACACACACACACACACACACACACACACACACACACATAGGTGAAGAGAGAGAGAGAGAGGCCGGGTTGACATCGCTCGCGAGCGCGCGTGCTAGGCCGTCGTGCAGTAGTCGTTGTCGTCGAGTCGTTGTGTTGGTGTTGGTGGTGATGGGGTATTTAGGTGTGTGGCGTGGGCAATACTTCTCCGACATCGTACAGCAGGGAGGCAACGAACGTAGTCGGGCAAGTGAGCACAAAGGGCGGACAGGCAACTGAACGTAGTCAACATTCTAACGGCCTGCTGACTGACCAATACACGCTAAAAACTTCAGGTAAGAGTGAGACATTTTTTAAAGGTACTTTTTAAAAATAGTTTTGATTTTTGTAAATTGTAATAATATGTAATAATAATAAATTTCTCTTCAATATTTTTTGTTTTAATTTGTGATTTTGTGATTTTTCTTTTTTTTTATTCATTATTTTATTTTTTTATTTTTCTTCTTTTTTTTTTGCCTTTTTTTTCAACCGTTGTATTCGCTGGACTCGACCTTCTAGAATATCAGCCGTAATCCTTTTTTAATTTGATTTTTGCCCTTTCACATTTTTTTCTTTCCCATTCTTGGTCCTTTTCGCAATTAAATTGAAACTGTAATCCTTACACTTTTTTTTTTTGGGACGTTTGACTGTGAGTTTTAAGACAAGTCCAAGAAAAAGAGCAGATTGTACGTAGTGAGTCAAGCTGTCCTGATTGCTCATTTTTCTTTTTAATCTGTGAGAAGTACTTTTAGAGGAACAATCTACGATTTAGTTTTGGGGGTAAAGCCTTAACTAAAGTAAAGTCATACTCTCTCTCTCTCTCTCTCTCCCCCCCCCCCCACCCTCTCTCTCTCTCTCTCTCTCTCTCTGGCTACCAAAGCGGATTTGAATCAGAATACTAACGCGACAAGTCATCAAATGGTAGCACCGAAAACTGGTTACGCCTCCAACATAATCCGTTTTGTCAGACCGAGAGTGACGTTCAAGCAGACGTTGAGTTGCCGGAATGGTCTGATTGCAGTTTTAAAAAAAAAAAGAAAAAAAGATTGCTTCACCTCCATCGTTGTCGCTCACTTGCAGTCAGCCTGCTGAAGTTAAAGGTCATATTTCCAAGTTTACTTGGGTTTTTTTGGAGCACTTGCGCTTGTGAGCGTATCTGCACGCTCGCGTGAATCACACGCATTCTCTCACACGCTTACTGGACATGAACACGGCGTTACAATCACGTGGTGCGCGAAGGGTCAGCTTAGCAATTTCGGTTTCGGATTTTAGAATTGCATTTAGTTTCAAAGTTTTGTCGACTGAACATTTCCAAAGCAGAGCACATGGTACATAGTACCAGTACATAAAGCGATGTTAGACACTAACAAAGCATTAGCATATAGCCCAATGTTAGACGGCGCCAATACAACCTTAACTCTTATGAGCCCAATCTCGACCACTCCTGCCCGCTATATAAGACTGGTTAAAAAGAACAAACCACTGCACAGCAGCAGCAGCCACTTCAAGCCACTATTACGCAAGGCGTGGGCCTTCCCGCCAGGCCCAGGACCGCTGCAGATTGCGTAATAGTGGTTTGAAGTGGCTGTTAGTGACCTGAAGATTTCAAGTAAAATCGCGATTTTTGCAAGGAGTTTTAAGAGGTGACTCTGCGTGCGTAGAAGTATAGAGCAGAATGTTAGATACCACGAAAACATCAGTACATTTCGCCAGCCGTATGATTATGCTTTCTCATCGTAAATCGCTTTCTCATCGGACACCTTCAAACCACAACGTTACGCCCTGTGGTAGTGGGCGACGTACTCTGCCGAACTATCCGACAGTGCCCCCTCCCCCCCCCCCTCCCGCTCCCCCCGCTCCCCCTCCCCTCCCACTCCCGGACTCACTGCTTTCCGTCCATGTTTCAGTCATATCAAACTACATGACCGTGCTTCCCTCGTTGTGGTGGGGGAGCCGGGGGTGGCCGAATGGTAGAGCGCTGGACTGCCAATGCTCGGGTCTTGAGTTCGAATCCCGGCTGGGGCCAAATAATTATTGTGCTGGCTTTTTCATCGTTGCCCCGTCTTTGATATCACCCGTATGTGGTGGAAAAGGACGTTAAACTCCTAAACACCCACCCACCCACCCTCCCTCGTTGTGGTGTCTGGCAAAAACTTTGCCATACCATGCCGTGTGTTGTATTCACTATGCCGCGGGACGCGATTGGCTGAATTCTGGGGGCTCGACCCTTTTGATTGACAGGAGTGGAGTCGTCCATTTACCATGCAAATGATCTCGCTAAAATCCGACTTCCTCACAGCTTACGTAGAAAGATACGCACCTGACTGGTAAATTTGCACTGATAGTGCAGATTACTGACCGCTGATCGCCTGACTATGCAACATTTAATCTAATTGGTGTATTAACTGCTGTGTACACAAATGACGGCTGTTTTTAAACTAGGCCAGCCAGAGACTGTTTGTCCGAAGCTAGGTTTGTTTCGCCCGTGCAGTGAAACGGAACTCCCATGTTCTCAAAATCGGTTTGTATAATAAGATAGAATATTCTGTAAATGTATTCAGTATAAGGGTGAGGACTAGGGTGGGGGTGGGATGGGTCTTTGGGAGTTTCACATCCTTTTCCACCACGCCAGGATGACATCAAAGGCGGGTCAACGAGAAAAAGGCCAGCACAAATATGTAGCCTCAGCCGGGATTCGAACTCACGACCCGAGCATTGAGATGTTGAGGACTAGAGGTGGAATGAAAATACGACTGACATAATGTCACAATGTTGCTGATGTTAGTCGATTTTTTTTAAAACTAAGAGAGAAGACATTCGTTACTGACCGGTAGTGTTTGAAAAGTACACGTACATGTACTTGGTTTTAGGAAATGTGGTTCTTACTTCTCCAGGTGTAACGTTAATGCTCCGAATTATGCAGGGCCTTTTCTTTTATCAAAACTGTGTAAAGGTAAGAAGAAAACAACAGGTAGACAACAAGAACAAAACCACCACCAACAACAACAACAACAACAAAATCGCAAAAAAAGACCCGACACGGGCATTTATAATCTAGAGGGGAATGTGTGTGAGGGAGGGAGTTTTTCAGGGCTTCTAGGGGGAAAGACGGAACAAAGATGTAAGAAGAAGAGAGGAAAAAAGCAGGAAAAGAGAAGAAGAAGAAGAAGAAAACGAAACTAAGACCCCACCCCCAAAACAAACAAAAAATAAATAAATAAAAAATAAAAAGAATGATAGTAATAATAATAATAATAATAAATGAATAAATAAATAAAATAAAAAATTAAAATTAAAATAAAAAATAAAAAATTAAAAATTAAAAAATTAAAAATTAAAAATGAAAAATTTAACATTAAACATTAAATAAAAAATAAAAATAAAAAAAAAATAAAAAATAAAAGAAAAGAGAAACAACACACAAACAAAACTGTAAACTGACACCGACAGTTATATATTCTGGGATGAAACACGAGCGGACAGACCAATCAAATCCATAGCCCAGTTTCCGGGATCTATTTCTTTAAAGTGCGTCGCATAGGTCTGCTGCTCTTAACTCAGACTACTTGACACAAACGTGTTCAGCAGCACATGAGGCGTTGTCAGATTTGGTCACAAAAAGTAGAATTGTGTGTCTCAGGGCAAAGCGTACCTCAGGTGCAGCGTTCAGCGCCCCCATCAGTTGACCTCACGTATCACGATACACCAGAGAACGAACGAACGAACGAAACTTTATTTTCCAAGGATAAAAGATTAGGCACGCAGGCCTGTCTTACATCTTGCCCTTGCGAGAGAGAGAGAGAGAGAGAGAGGGAGAGTTGGATGTTTGAGGGTTTAACGTCAGAGAGAGAGAGAGAGAGAGAGAGAGAGAAATGAAATGAACTGAACCTTTATTTTCCGACTGTGGAAGTTTTTGGTCCGCAAACCAGTATTAAAACTTGCCGTTGCTGCAACTACAAAGGACAAAAAGTACACTCATAAAGACAACAACAAACACAAAGGGTGATCATAATAAAGCAAAGAGCGGGCGACGCACGCGCACCCACTCACAATCACGATTGCAGCTGATATTACAGAAGCTAAGCTATTTCCCTGGAGACAGAGAGAGAGAGAGAGAGAGAGAGAGAGAGAGAGGGGGGGGGTTGGGGGGTTTAACGTCCTTTTCCACCACATAGTGTCATATTAAAGACGGGGCAACGATGAAAAAGCCAGCACAAATATTTGGCCCCAGCCGGGATCGAACTCACGACCCGAGCATTAGAAGTCCAACGCGAGAGAGAGAGAGAGAGAGACAATGACAATGACAATGACAATGACACTTTATTTTATCTTTAGAGAGAGAGAGAGAGCTCATAACTCACAATGTCTATGTTCGTAACTCCGCTGAGATTTGAAAACTGCCACTTTCGATTCTCCAAGGCTGTTTACCAGATACAAGGATGTTTCATTTGGCCATTGTGACCGTTTTCGTGACTTTGTGGCTTCTAATATCCGTTGAGCCTACTGTCCACTCCTGAATAGACTGGGACAAGACAAAGCTTCTAAAAATAGCCACCAATCAGCGCCGTCTAGCCGGTCCTCAGTCCGCACCTCCCCCCCCCCAAAAAAAAACAAAAACAAAAAAAAAAACAAAAAAAAACCCAAACAAACAAAAAACAACAAAAACAACAACAACAAAAGCAAAAACAAAACAAAAAACGTCCTCTGCTCTGTACGCGGCGCACTTCTAGAACAACATAATCATACGCAGGCCAGAGTCACCACAGATGCTATATAGTGATCCAAGTGACTGATTCTGATGCACAACGCATTCGATTAAAAAAAAAAAAAAAAAAAGTTTCACACACGCTGTTGTATGCCAGGCATACGTGTTGAGACTTAATGTGGTATAGGCGGTTTGCCCGTTCACGGGGGGGGGGGGGGGGGGGGGGAGGAGGTTACATTGCACGTGCCACACGAACCGTGTCATTATCATGGACAGTACGAAGGAAATTTAACTTTTTATTCAGGGTTTGCACACCAGAGAGAGAGAGAGAGAGAGAATTGTTTAGACATATTGTCCATAACAATTGAGTGAGCGAGAAACATCCAAAAAGCACACACACACACACACACACACACACACACACACACACACACACACACACACACACACACACACACACACACTGGTCTATTATCCTGAAGAATCAAGAGAGAGAAGGGGTGGGGAGAGAGAGAGGGAGAGAGAGAATGCCAATGACCTTGACATTGACAAAGACAAAAGACAAAAACAAAGATTTTTGTCCGTGTCCTTCGGCGTTTCTCCCCGTCAGCAAAAGTACATAGGTAGATGGCGCTGCATCGAGGCGACGCGCTCTTCCGCCCGGGTGTGGGGGCGGGGGGGGGGGGGAGGGGTAGAAAAGCGGATTTCCCGAAAGAGCTAATGACGTTTATTGAAATATTACGACGTGAAGTGGATGTGAAGAAGTCTATTTATTGTCATATTTTTCGATCAGTCTATTTCCGAGCAAACAAGGGTGGTGTGGGTGTTTGAGAGTTTAACGTCCTTTTCCTCTACGTATGGGTGACACCAAAGACGGAGCGACGAGAAAAAAAAAGGCCAGCACAAGTATTTGGCCTCAGCCGGGATTCGAACTCACGACCCGAGCATTGAAAGCCCAACACTTTACCATTCGGTAGATTTTGAAACTTACTTGGACCAGAGTGAGTCACTAGTCGCAGGGATGTCGTTTGGGGTCGGATCTCGGCTAAAAGCCGAATTTGTTTTGAAAAAGCCGATAATCTATCTGTCATGTCGGCTGGCCGAGCCGAAGTTTTCACGAGTGAATCGGCTAGATTATGTCCGTTTCTGCGAGATTCCTGTGCTAGCTGGACTAATGTCCAAGAAAACGCAACTTTGAGGATATGTATCTACAGAATATCTTTAATTCATGGAGGTGAAGGGACCACGTAACAGTAGGGAATCTAGTCGAAATACTTGTGAAACTGCTTCGGCAGAGAGAGCCGAAACTTTCTGTATAAAGCCGAAACTTTCATCGCCGAAGAAAAAAAAAATCCTGGCAACATCACTGAGTCGGCAGAATACAAAGATAAAGGACAATTCCAAAATATTTGTTCGAAAATTGACAGACAGTTATGCATGCCTCTCACTTTCCAGTCACGCAATGTCTGCTTCACGCGGTAGAAAAACTATGCGGAATCCTTCTTAAAATATGCATAGAGAAAAGACACATTGTTTGAACATCATTATTTGGGTAAAAGCAGATCTGGAGATTGAGAAACGTGCGAACTAACTGACCGTCCCTTTTCGAACAAATATTGTTGGAATTGCCGCAAGATACGATCAGATCAGATATGATCAGACGAGACGAGACGAGACGAGACGAGACGAGATGAGACGAGACTTAGAAACATGCGTAACTGACCATCCCTTTTCGAACAAATATTGTTGGAATTGCCCCAAGATAAAGTCAGATCGTATCAGATCAGATCAGATAAGACGAGACGAGATGAGACGAGACGAGACGAAACGAGACAAGACTGATTTTACTGTCTCCAGAAGAGAACTTTGCCCTGGGGTCCAAACAAACTGCTCGTAGATGAGTGGTCATGAATTTCCCATCGCTCTGCGGAAGGATCAATCAGAGAAGGGGCCTGACAAAATTCGTCTCTCCGATTGGCTGAAAGCTCTAATGGATCGGAAATAAGATTGGTCGAGTCGGCTCCATTAGGTGATCAGAAGAGCAATAACCTGACAAGGTAAATTTTGTTTTGTTGATTGGCTGCTCGCTCCAGTGAGCCGGAAATGAAAGTGATCGTCGGGAACTTGTGAAGACACGATCAGATCTAAATCTGTCTCCTTCACGAGTAGGTGTTGAAGTTCCCTAAGTGTTTCAGAAATCGCTTTTCGTGAGGATGAGTGGTGCTGTAAACTGCTGCTAACCCTCACGAGCGGATGTTGGACATCGCGCCGAGCTGTAAATACGATGCAGGACCTAAGAGACTTATGACGATGCGTCCTAGCTCTCAACCCTTGTGTCTAAGTTCCCGAAGTATCTCAGAGTGAGTTTCTCATCAGGAAAGGATGGGCGTTGCTGTCAGCCAGCCACTCCTAGAACTCGGGACATCGCACAGAGGTGTGAATACAATCTTCAGCTTGATGAGCTTGTTACTGTGCGTTCCCACTCCAGGGTCGGTGAACGCCCTTCCTGTGTCATACGCTGTGCGGTGGTGACACGTAGGTAAAAACACACGGCGTATCACCAAAAGCTTCACAGCGTATCACCAAGCTGTGCTACAACGTATCACCAACCTGAAATGCACGTTTTTGCACAAAAGAGAGTAAAATAAGTTAACTGCTGACTGCCACCCGTGTAACCATCAGATATCTTGAGAAGCGTATTTGGTGCGGTGTGAGTGCGTTGGAGCACCAGAATCGGACGCGGTGAATCGGCTCGCGATCGATCGAAGTTTGCACACTAAAACCTCGCCGATTTCGTCAGATTATGCCCACGCACCGCCACTTTTCGACCTTTACCTGCTACATGGAGGTGCGCCAATCTCTTAGAGTGTAGTAGATGCATACAATATGCCGCACAAACATATACTTTTGTCAGATAAAGGTAGCTGGGTAGGTGTTTGGGACTTTAGCGTCCTTTTCCACCACGTACGGGTGATATCAAAGACGGGGCAACGATGAAAAAGCCAGCACAAGTATGTGGCCCCAGCCGGGATACGAACTCGCGACCCGAGCATTAGAAGTCCAACGCTCTGCCATTCGGCCACCACGGCTCCCCTTGTCAGATAAAACCTGAATAGCAAGCTAGTGTGTTTTTACCTGCATTGGACTTCTAATGCTCGGGTCGTGAGTTCGTATCCCGGCTGGGGCCACATATTTGTGCTGGCTTTTTCATCGTTGCCCCATCTTTGATATCACCCGTATGTGGTGGAAAAGGACGTTAATCCCCCAAACACCAACCCCACCACCTATCACCTACGTATCACCACAACACAGCGTATCACAAAGCACGGGGCGTTTACTCCTCACCCTGCACTGACAACATCGTGTCTCAGTTCTCAAAGTCCCACTGCGGCCCACCTACGAACTTTCGCTCATCGGCGACGCGATGAATTATTGAAGGTATCCGACACAATCAGACATATCTTACACCCACGTGATAAGAGATTGGCAGCTAGAGAGGAGGCGTCATTTAATTAAACAGGGGAGATAATGGCGAGCATAATGGTCGGAAATCCTTCGCGCGCATTGACACCAACCTGTAACCGCGCCGAGCGCGGGGTTAAAATGTGAGGGTGGCCTGACTGATGATGGTTGATCCGACGATGCTTCATTTAACTGGAGGGTCCAGCGCACAGACCTAAAAAAAAAATAGACCCCCTGCGGTGCTGGAAGTGTGACGCCGCCGCGCGCCATGTTGCGAGTACCTTGAAGTGCCAGACGCTATCAGCTGTTTACATAGCGCGCATAGCATTGGTCCCCTTTATCTTACGTCACATTTCTGATGACGTCTTTCTAAAGAACTTTGTATTTCGAACGAGGCGTCCTGTACACAGAGCCTCTGAGTTCTGGTATTCGCAAGATGGCCGCGATAGCGACACTCGCTAGCAGCGGTGGCAGCGAGCGGCGGTGGGTCTATCTTTTTTTAGGTCTGTGGTCCAGCGTCGTACCTTACCCGACCTGAACTTGCCGTCCTTGCTCACCGTCATTTTACCGGATCCTTACCTCAGTATCTGTCAGCTGCACTCTCTACTTATCAGCCCTCCCCCGCAGACTGCGATCCTCTGATGAAAAACTTCTCAAAGTTCCTCTGCGTAATATGAAAACTGCCGGTGAACGCGCGTTCAGCTACCTCGCCCCGACAACCTGGAACTCGCTGCCTTCTGCCCTCCGTGATGTCCCCACACTGTCAGCCTTTAGATCACAACTTAAAACTTACCTGTTCCGTCAGGCTTTCCATTGAAAACTGGGACCCTCTGTCCATGTTCATGTGTGGGTGTGTGGGTGTGTACGTGCGTGTGTGTGTGGTGTGTGTGAGTCTGTCCTTCAGAGACGGGCGCCGTATAAGTATGATGTATTATTATTATTATTTTTATTATTAATTGATTGGAAGCGAGGTGGTGCCAGTTGATTGGACGATCACACTGATCACAAAATGGACAATGACAATAATGACAATAATCTTTATTTTTCCACTGGTAGAAGTTTCGGCAGAAATACCATTTTCGAACTTGCCGTTGCTAAACTACAAGAATATGAGCAAAGTAATAAAAATCTATAAGCTACAGGAATATAGGGGGGAAAATGTAAACACAAGTTACACATTTAAATTCAATGACACACACACACACACACACACACACACACACACACACACACACACACACACACACACACACACACACACACACACACACACACACACACACACACACACACACACACACACACACACACACACACACACACACACACACACACACGAGGCAATCTATTTGAGCCTATTCTTCTAGTATGATGGGTGCATTCAATAGATCTGTGTATGTAAGTTTTAATCAATTGAATTTTTTTCTGATGAAGATTACAATGAAAACTTTCACAATATATTCGACAAAATAAAACCAACGACTAGTTTCCATAAATGCTGCCAGCGCACTGACAGATCCAGTGTTTGTCTGACTGTGTTTCCGACAGTTACCTACGGGTGGGGTGGTTGGATGTTTTAGGGTTTCACGCCCTTTTCCACCACAGATGATAGACAGCAAAGACGGGGGTAACGAGAAAAAGGCCGGCACACATATCTGGCCCTAGCCGGGATTTGAACTCACGACCCGAGTACCGAGACCCGAGATCGGAGAAAGACACACTACCGCTCGGCTACCCACCTCCCCGAAAGTTACCTACCGTACCGGAAGTCGACCAGTGTTCCCTGTGATTCGAAAATACAAGGGTACTTGGGGCCCCCTCTCTTGTAGATCTATATGGAGGGTATATACACCAGGTTCTGTCTGTTACGCACGATGGCTCAGCGGAAACGCGATGCTGCAAGTGTCCGCTGCTAGTTAAGATCGCTTTCTGTGCATTGGCTACGTGATAGTATTAGCTTCCGGGGCATGTAGTAACGACTCGGCTAAATATAGTATAAAATCTTTGCCCCTTTTAAAATTTGTGTGCATAGTAAAATATGGCAATCTGGTGCTTTTTGTTGGCTTTGTAAACAAGTTTCATGCCAGGTAATAGTAAAATTAGGGAAAAATGAGGCTGGCTTGTGGACTATTTGTATTCATGCGCGGCTGGCACAGGAGCCAGCAGACGACCGTGGAATGAGGGGGTATGTGGTCGCTGCCAACATTGCCAAAAAACGGAATATTGGAATTTGTTTAAATTTCTTCTACGCATGAGTCTATGGCTGCCTGATTTTTGTGAATTTTTTGGTGAATTTTAAAGCATTTCTAGGGTGTCATCTGCAGCGTTATGTGTAAGAGGAATATATAGCGTTTTCCTCCAGATTTGCATCTGTATCGCGTAGCCTGTATAGTGTTTCCGGGAAGGAGTTAAAAAAATGCTGTTTGTCACGGCGAGACCAAAACGTGCGACCCCTGCGACGCTCTGTTCGCTCTGTTTGGGCGTCAGTTTAAGAGTTTTGTGCGTACCGGCCCCCGTAGTGTAGTGGTTAGCACTTCGGACTATGGACCGGGAGACCCGGGTTCGAGTCCCAGCCGAGGTAAGCGGGGTTTTTCCTACCTAGGTCGGCTCCTACCCAGAGTGGGTGTGCTATGGGCCCAATGGGGAGGCTCTTGCCACACAGCCGAGCTTCACCCACTTCACGGGTGCGACTTTGGGGGTGCTTCCCTTGGTCTGACACGTCTTATGATGTGGATGATTACACGGCCGGCACCGCAGGTGCCGTAGTTCCCGGGCCTGGTTAATGCCGGGATATTTATGACAGAAAGCGTGGAATGCGGCCCTGTCCCGCAGTCCCAAACCACACGGACCTCCATAGCACTACTTACCATCATCCTCATCTCCATCATCATGCATAATAAAAATTGCCCCAACTTCCAAGCCCTTCGTTGACTCCACCCATTACCAGGGAGAAACACCACTGGAGCAGGCAAAGAGTTGTGGCAGCAAAAAAAAAAAAAAAAAAAAAAGTTTTGTGCGTACAAATACGCACACTTGTGCGTAATCGGGAACACTGACCTGTCGATCCATCTTCAAGTTCAGAAACTGTGCGAATGGCAATTCTATTAATTTTGTAGTTCGAGTGCGGGAACAGTAGTCTCCTGGAAGAAAACTTTACAGATTACGCAGGCTTTACTGAAAATGGCGTCCGAATTACGGGCTGTGGTCGTCTGCAAGGCAAATATTTTTAATCGGCTTTTCAGCACGGGTTTTCACACCTCGTGTACGGGCGGGAAAATTCTCATTAGCTTGATCCTGAGATCCTGTTCCAACATGCGTGTCCACGTCTCTCTGTCTTTGTCACTCTGTGTGTGTGTGTGTGTGTGTGTGTGTGTGTGTGTGTGTGTGTGTGTGTGTGTGTGTGTGTGTGTGTGTGTGTGTGTGTGTGCCTCTCTCTCTCTCTCACACACACACACACACACACACACACACACACACACACACACACACACACACACTACGCACACATGTACGCACGCACAGAGAGAGAGAGACAGACAGAGACAGACAGAGAGAGTGGGAAGGGAGGGTTTAGTCGGACTGTGTCAACGACTCTGTAACATGAGTTAGAACGAGAATGCAATGTGAAGCTAGTTTTCCCATTCTTTCCAAACTCTCCACACAAAAATGAAAAAAAAGCATGTCACTTTCTTTCCTTTCCGATTTTTTTTTAAAAACTGATCTTCCTACGCTCAGTTTCTTTGGTTCAGCGACAAGCATCGTGGTTGAACAAAAGAAGACAGGAGGAAGAAACCAAACACTCGTCCCGGTGAATATGGGTTACACGATCCTGCGTGCATAGAAAACCAAATATGCCAGCAGTTTGTTGACGAATCGTGACCACGTTCTGAAACACATTCATTTCCGACCTGTTCCATGGGTGTTCTTTGTCAAGTCTTTCTTCCAGTGACCTAGATGTTTCATTCTTTAAAAAAAAAATTCAAGCCGCAAATTCTTGCGCAATAATAACAAAAAGAATCCCACGTGATTTCTGAAGAGTCTGAATATGTTTGTCAGGCGTAAAAAAAAAAAAAAAAAAAAAAAAACAGCGCTGTGGAACACTTTTCACTAAACGGGCTTAAAGATCTAAGCTCCCAACAAAAAGCTTTCCGAAGTGTGAAAAAAAATTACAGAGTCGACCGCGCAAGCACAGTCAACTCTGTCACAGTTGCAGAGTTTTCAGCGTCCCTGAAACCCCAATAAAAGCCAAGGGCAGCCTGATTTCACAGCTCAGTTTGCGTTTTGACACTGAGCGGGAAAGATCGTGCAGCACTCAACATCCCGGCGCTGGACACTGTAGCGATGTGTCTCGCTCACTGACCAAAAGCCAAATAATGTCACGGCAAACTCGTGCTCTGGTATTCTAAGGGTCCCCGAAGCGCTGAAAACTCTGCAACTGTGACATGTTGAATGTGCTTGCACGGTCGACTCTGTAAAAAAAATTTTCACACTTCGAAAAGCTTTTTGTTGGGAGCTTAGATCTTTAATCCGTGCATCAGGATCAGTCACTTGGGATACAATATAGCATCTGGGGCGGTCAGTGGTGTAGTGGTTATGTGAGACTTGTCACCAGTGCGAGAGGTCAGGGGTTCAAGTCCCACTCGGGGCAAAGAATTTTTCCTTCTCGTATGTGGCACCGTTCATTCGGGCCGATCGTCGGGGGTTCTCTCCGGGTACTCCGGCTTCCTCCCCCTCTGCTTTGGAAATGTTCAGACCACCAAATTTGAAAAATAAACGCAATTGAAAACCCCGAAATTTAAATAGCTGAGCTGACCCTTCGCACCACGTGATTGTGATGTGTTTATGTCCAGCGTGTGAGAGAATGCATGTGATTCACGTGAGCGTGCGTGCTGGGTTCAGTTCGCGGCGCTTTGAGCTGATTTCATGAAATTAGGTAAAGCGCCTATACAATACTCATTATCATTATTATTATTATTACTATCTGAAACCATTGTGGTGACTCGAGTTGGTGTACATGTTGTTCTACGTACGCAGAAGCGTACCGCGTACTGAGCAGACGACTTTATTTAGTTTCCGACGGAGGATCAACTAAAGCGCGCTGATTGGTGGCTATTTT
>JACVVK020000010.1:442500-485000 GCA_018292915.2 Batillaria attramentaria | reverse complement strand
CATGTAAATTATCTGGTTTAACGGACAAATTATACGATTTTACTGTTGCTAACAAACTGGGCCAGATTTAATACTGCTTTCTTTGATGTATCTAGTGACATGAATCTTTTCTTTTAAATGAATGACGAAACTGATCTGCGAAACGTGCACGGTAAAAACGGTTGCCTTTCAGCTCGAAATATCGGCCATTCCATGTAAATGGTAGTTCATCATTGATTACTGACATATCACATCTCGAACAAACGTGCACGCTGCAACCCGACTAACCTACTCGTTACATTACACAACCCTCAGACTGCGACTTTGTAATAAGAATTTACCAGCCTTTTCTCCTGTCCCACGGGAGGCAAATGTTCACAGGAAATGTCACATTGTAGCGTAGACAAAACAGGGATCTTCTTCCTAATATGCAAGACGAACGTTTTACCTAGGAGAGGCCCAGGTCCTATTGTAAACTTGGGACAATTTCCTGGAAAAGGAAACGCTGATAAGATTCAAAGGAGTCTTCCCTTTTAACCCATTGCACTAGGCAGGAAGGAACGCAGATACAAGAGTTCTCCGCTTGCAGAGGCAAATTGTGACTGTGTCGTAACGACAGAACTGGCATTGATTCTGCCTACTGAGGACGTAGGAGTCTTCCGGAAAGAGGGGAGCCGGGGTGGTCGAATGGTAGAGCGTTGGACTTCTAATGCTCGGGTCGTGAGTTCGATCCCGGCTGGGACCAAATATTTGTGCTGGCTTTTTCATCGTTGCCCCGTCTTTGATATCACCCGTATGTGGTGGAAAAGGACGTTACCCCCCCCCCCCCCAAACAACCAGCCCAACTCTTCTGGAAAGAGAGAGAGAGCTGTTTTCCGCACTTACAGGGTGGGTGGGTGGGTGTTTGGGGGTTTAACGTCCTTTTCCACCACATAGGGTGATATCAAAGACGGGGCAACGATTAAAAAGCCAGCACAAATATTTGGCCCCAGCCGGGATCGAACTCACGACCCGAGCATTAGAAGCCCAACGCTCTACCATTCGACCACCCCGGCTCCCCTCCGCACTTACAAAGTCAAAGTCAAGTCAAAGTTTATTTCAAAACCCCGTTGGGGGTACATGAAACTAGAAATTAACATGTATACATCAAGCTCACCACACCGACCAACATACATCATAGTCATTCGCACACTGTGACACGTATTGCAGGACTCACACATACATACATACATACATACATACATACATACATACTACGTACAAATATATAAATAGACATAATGGAATGGAATGGAATGGGATGGGGTGTGCCTAATACACATACCTACATGCATACCACATACATACATACATACATACATACATACTACGTACAAATATATAAATAGACATAATGGAATGGAATGGGATGGGTTGAGGTGTGCCCAATACACATACCTGTACCTACATGTATACCACATACATGCATACATACATACATACAACGTATATTTATCAGACGTGTTTTGTTATCTCGGTTATGAATTTTACAAGTTTGTTTAACTGCGATATATTTTTTGTACTCATTAAGTCTTTAAATTTCAGGACATTCGGCCTTTTCCAAAAAAACTCAGGGATGTATTTTTTTCTATTTGCACAAAAATATGGACAGACTAGAATGTAATGAAATTCGTCTCCTACGTCATTTGAATTGCACTTCTTACAGACACGTTCATTCCTAGGTATTTGTAAAAATCTCCCACTTTGTATAGGCAGTCTGTGGTTGAGTGTCCTGAAACGGATAAACTTCTGAGCCAGCGTTATTGGCAACTTACTAATAAAGTCTTCACATACAAAATGTTCCTTAAAAAGTTTATAATTATAGCATGTGTCTTTTGCCTCTAGTTCTGTGTACCATGTCTGTATGAACTGGTCCTGTAAACAACGCTTAATTTTCTGTTTAAACCATTGACTAGTAAACTGAATATTTTCCTGAGTAATCCACATACCACTAAGACCCACTTCATTTAATATCGTCTCGACCGAGACCAGAAACCCGGATTTGAAAACATCTTTTTTATACAACTTCAACAAGAAAAAGTACACTATACTTGAAAACTTGCTTCTGGATTCTGGCTGTACCAGTTTGAACCAAAAATTCAACATATTACATTTAGCCCTTATTGTAAGTGGAAATTCACCAAGCTCGCCATAGATCATACATGTTGGCGTACTTTTGCCAAGTTTCAATAGAAGCTTAAAATAACGCAATTGTAACTTTTCAGCTACTGCCGTCATTTGATAACCCCACACCTCACTACCGTACAATAAAATGGGAGCTATCATTTTGTTGAACAATTCAATTTGTATGTCAAGTGGTAAAAACAACTTCTTGCTTTTTCTCAGCAAACTAAATGTAACCGGGCGTCAGGGGTCCGGTTCATGCAGGCAGGGAGACCAAACACAGAGGTCGCTATGACATGAGTTTATTTCGGGAAAACAGTACAAATGGCAGACAATACGTAGACACGTGCAGTGACTCGCGGCAGGGCTGGCTGGCGACTGTCCAGTGAGGCGTAGCCCGTGGCTACTTATGCGCCCAGCGCGGGCCGCAAAGACAGCACTGCCCCAAGTGCAGCGAAAAGCAGACCGCGAGGGCCAGCCACAGCGAAATTTGTGTTTGTTAACACATGGAAAACGAACCACAGCGGGCGTTACATAATAGCTAGAAACTTCAAACATAGTGCATCTAAAAGAGCGTGAAAAGTACTTTAAGACTATAATAGTTTAAGATCTCATCAAAACACAGACAATTTTCTATCGCCGATTAAAGAGCGTACAGACAGGGACCACGCATCTGAAAAGTGGTGAAAATCGCAAAATACGCCTGTTGAACTACAAAACAGCGCTAACAACAAAACATGGTTAAAATGTACAAACTGTCATGAAACTACTGCAGTTTACAGAATTATCCTAAGTGAAGGGACTACGGAGATATTTGACACTAAACAGACACAAACAAACACAACTAATTGACACGTGCGCCATCGCGGATACAGAACACTGCGTGCGCGTGGCTAGTGGACAGTATACGGGGCCGGCCAGGGAACAAAGGCTGATGTACAGGGGTGGCCGGGGAAGGGTAGAACGGGTGGCTAGAGGGACAGCGGGACTAAGAAGAACAAAGAGGGGAATACAGCAGTACACACGTTGTAAACAAAAGTATCAGTAAATAGGGGCCGGGTATGACCCGGTCTCATCCCCCCCAACTGAACCACAACCAGCGTCCTCGCTGGTTACACAATAAATCCAAACCAAGGAAAATTCTTAGTGGTCACAAAAACCAAACATAGAAAAACACAATCAAAACCCTCAGGTTATACACAGGCAATAATCAAGTGACATGCTAACTCAATAGTAACTAAGGTTTAGGCACAGTTCGAAAAATCAGTCCTTGAATTTTATCGCACATGGAGGAAATATCAGTTACTGCTGCTCATCACGAGAACAGACAAAACACAATATTTTGGTCCAAAACACAGTCTTGAGGGACACAACGAAAATGTTCTTCGTCGCACTCTCCATCACCAGTCACACAATATATCTACTCTAACCAAAGTTTTAGAACGGATCACAGTCACTTGTCATTACAACACACCACACTGGTCAGTCTCCACACATCGGCGGGGGATTCTGCTGGATCCGAGCAGAGCGCCGCAGCTGATACACGGGGGCGGCAGGTCGGAGTTCAGATACCGGTTGCGCAACAGGGGTTGCGTCACCTGCTAGGCCGGCGGGTATTGGAGCAGGGATGTCCACAGCTACCGGCCTTGCATCAGACGAAGTGGCTGTATTTGCTGGATAGTACAGCCACCACCCAACAGGACTGGGACAACTGTCAGGCTGTGTGTGCTCAGCGTTCCCTGACTTAGCCACCGGCGACTTTACGGCAGTTCTCGTAGATAGTCCGGGAGCGCGGGTCATCGGCTGCTTAGCACAAGTAGCAGCTACTGGCGGCTGATGATCTGGCAGGTGGTACTGCTGCTGATTGTAGAGAGGTTGCTGCATCAGTGGGTGAGAGGGTGGAGAGTCCTTGTCTTGCAGCTGGTGTGACCCGCCATGCGATCGGCGTCGTCGTCGTCGCCGCCGTCTCCTACGCTGGCGGTACTCTCTCTTGGCTGGACAGTCACTCTCAGAGTGACCAGCCTGGTCACACCAGTTGCACGCCGAGGTATCAGGGATGGCCTCGGCTGGTTCTTGGGGCTTCTCCAATCTTGCCGAGAGGGCAGCTACCGTGAGGCGCAGCTGCACAATTTCCGCTGACATTGCAGCTAGCTGTAACTGCAGGGCCTCGGTAGTGGCACTGTCCTCCCGCATCCAGCGTAGAGCCTCGGTCTTGGCCTCCTGGAACGTGGTGCCAGGTTTCTCTCTGATGTACCGCCTGACATCCCTGCGCAGCTCGGGTGGGTGAAGGCCGTCAGCGAAGCGGTCCCTGATGAGGTCTTCAGAGAGGGTGCCCTTCAGCTTCGCGTTGACCCTGGCTGCTGCTGCCAGCACGGCGTGGGTGTACTGGTACACGCCCTCTGCCACGCCCTGACGTCTGCCGTGGAAATCTGCCAGCAAGGTGACCAAATCTCTTTTGTCACCAAACTCGACCCTGATGAGGTCCAAGATGGCACCAGCTGACGAGCGTGTGTTGGCTGGCCGGCTCAGAATTTCAGCCTTGGCGCACCCGGTTAGCGCGCCAAGTACAAACTCCGTTGCAGCACCATCGGACAGGCTGTAGTTGGTCAGCTTTCTCCTCGCCTCCTCGATGAACTCTTCCGTCGTACAACCGCCTCCTTCGCCATCGAACTGTGGTAGAGGCTCCGGCTTCATATAGACTGGAGAAAGTGCCATGGCCGATCAGACTTCTCTTCTGTACTGTTTTCTGCTCCCTTTAGATCCTGCTCCGCAGCGCCAAAAAGATGTAACCGGGTGTCAGGGGTCCGGTTCATGCAGGCAGGGAGACCAAACACAGAGGTCGCTATGACATGAGTTTATTTCGGGAAAACAGTACAAATGGCAGACAATACGTAGACACGTGCAGTGACTCGCGGCAGGGCTGGCTGGCGACTGTCCAGTGAGGCGTAGCCCGCGGCTACTTATGCGCCCAGCGCGGGCCGCAAAGACAGCACTGCCCCAAGTGCAGCGAAAAGCAGACCGCGAGGGCCAGCCACAGCGAAATTTGTGTTTGTTAACACATGGAAAACGAACCACAGCGGGCGTTACATAATAGCTAGAAACTTCAAACATAGTGCATCTAAAAGAGCGTGAAAAGTACTTTAAGACTATAATAGTTTAAGATCTCATCAAAACACAGACAATTTTCTATCGCCGATTAAAGAGCGTACAGACAGGGACCACGCATCTGAAAAGTGGTGAAAATCGCAAAATACGCCTGTTGAACTACAAAACAGCGCTAACAACAAAACATGGTTAAAATGTACAAACTGTCATGAAACTACTGCAGTTTACAGAATTATCCTAAGTGAAGGGACTACGGAGATATTTGACACTAAACAGACACAAACAAACACAACTAATTGACACGTGCGCCATCGCGGATACAGAACACTGCGTGCGCGTGGCTAGTGGACAGTATACGGGGCCGGCCAGGGAACAAAGGCTGATGTACAGGGGTGGCCGGGGAAGGGTAGAACGGGTGGCTAGAGGGACAGCGGGACTAAGAAGAACAAAGAGGGGAATACAGCAGTACACACGTTGTAAACAAAAGTATCAGTAAATAGGGGCCGGGTATGACCCGGTCTCATAAACATCGCCCTGGACGCCTGGTCGTATAACTGCTTCTGTGCCACGGAAAACTTGTTATTATAATTAAAGACTATTCCTAAATACTTAAAATCAAAGGCAATTTCTATGCTCTGTCCTTTGTAAGTAAATAAGGGTAACTTTCGAATTTTTCCACGTGAAAATACTACTATCTTTGTTTTAGAAACATTAATTTTAACCTGCCACTTGTCACAATAATCAGAAAAGGTTATCCGATCTTATGTATCTTGTTGGAATTCAAAAAAAAGACAAGAGGTAGCTAACAAAAGCATAAAAAACATTTTTGTTGTTGTTGTTGTTCATGTATTTCTTATTTCTTTTTTCTTTGTTAATTGAAGAAAAACACGTACAGTTGAAAACCAAATAGCCACAATCGATCGCTTTTTATCAAACGGGAAAGAACTCTTCCAGACACTGCCGGAACCCCCGTGGCTCAGAGTGTTGATGATCCATTTCTGCAGTAATTGTCAGTCTTCATAGGTCAGGCTGACATTTCATGCATAACATGTCACACGAGTCTTCGTTTATCCATTTCTGACGAGTATCAATTTCAAATTGTTGGCGCAGCTGGCGCCGGGAGATAACAATATGAATACCGCCTTCTATCTCCAGTTCGTATGCGCAAGCGGTATTACGGTTTTCAACTATATGTCCTCAAGCAAACAGCTTTGCGGGGTAAAAAAAAAAAAATCATCAATTCACCGAATTTCCGATTTCTTTGTTTTTCCGATGATCCTTTCAGTAAATTTGTCTTTTGAAGGAAGCTTCACGTTTTCGCGAAGGTTTTAGTCGGGGTTTTTGTGGGGTTTTTTCGCCTAACATTAACGTCGTCTGGATTGAAGTTTGACGTAATTTGAAGCGGATTAGCGCAGTGTTTGAACAATCCATTCCAGGTTTATCACGTCAAGAAATGTGGGTACAGAACGGGTAAGGCCATGTCACATGACGGCCTCACAACAGTTGTCGAAAACAAAAACACCAATGTTTTCCCGAACTGGTCATGTGACATAGCCCTCCAAAACTGTTTTCTTGTCAGTGTAGCGAAATTTTTAGAGCCGGCTAGAAATTCACGCAACAGTTTCTGAAAACACGTTTGCTTGAGCCAGTCAGCTTCGAGTATCAGGGCACGTGCACGGATCTCAACACTGAGTGAACAAAGGTCCCGATAAGTTTGATTTAAACATGGTTTTATTCCGCTGGCCAGTTTTCACAAAACAGTTTTCTTCAGGCGGTGGTAAAAGGCCAGAAGCCTATATATAGCCTCCGCCTGTGAACATACACAAGGTAGTACGGCGAATACAGCATCATAATAACAATGAAATAGACAGGAGAGGGAGGGAAAGGGGAGGAGGGAGAGTAAGAAGAAGAGAGAGGGAGGGGAAAGGAAGGGCGGGGAAGGGGGAATTGGTTCGGCTGGCGCAGCTGACAGACTGCCCGCGGCACACTAAGTGCTTAAACTACGTTCCTAATAATTATATGGTAAAGCGCTGACTTTATATTATAAAGTCATGTACATATTGGAAGATTGTGAGGTTTTCTTGACTAGTTTAAGAACGAAGGGTGCGTGCTGTAGTGTAGGCGAACATTCTCGTCGTGGCTGCCTTGCGCATGCGCCTACCTCGGCAAAGTGTGCACCTCGCTGTCGTTGCAACTCTGTGACTAGCTGCACAACTCAGCCAGGTGCAACTTTTAGAAACATTTATGAAGATGTTTGCGTCGGTCGCGTGCTCAGTGGTAATAACTGCGTCCTGGTAATAGGGTCATAAATAAGGATGAATTGCTAAATGCAGCATTGAAGGCGTGAGGGGAATCACAAAATACCAGGACCTAGTGAACCATAAAATTTTTTTTAGTCAGTTGCTAAATTCAGACAATCGAAACACTTGATATCTCGTGTAAGTAGGAAGGTGGATGTATGCGCGCGCGCGCGCGCGCGCGCGTGTGTGTGTGTGTGTGTGTGTGTGTGCGTGTGTGTGTGTGTGTGTGTGTGTGTGTGTGATCTCGGGAGAGAGGCAAAAAAATAATCAGACGGACTGCCTTTTTCGTGTCTTGTCGTTTTTCCTGGTATACTCGGGACATCAGAACTGGGCAGCAGGGACTAGCTTTGGGTTCTGCGTCTTGCAGAGTGGATGGTGGTGGTCCTCGAAGTACAGGCAGGTCTGCTTGAAAAATGACCGCTATTAACCCGACTCTCTTGAGTACCGCCCCCCCCCCCCCCCCCACACACACACCTCTCTCTCTCTCTCTCTCTCTCTCTCTCGGGGAGCCGGGGTGGGCGAATGGTAGAGGGTTGGACTTCTAATGCTCGGGTCGTGAGTTCGCATACCGGCTGGGGCCAAACATTTGTGCTGGCTTTTTCATCGTTGCCCCGTCTTTGATATCACCCGTATGTGGTGGAAAAGGACGTTAAACCCCCAAACACCCACCCAAACACCCTCTCTCTCTCTCTCTCTCTCATTTCCCGTTGGACTTTCAATGCTCCCGGCTGGGGCCAAATATTTGTGCTGGCCTCTTTTTCGTTGCACCGTCTTTGACATCACCCTTACGTGGTGGAAAAGGACGTTAAACGCCCACACACCCATCCACCCACCCCTCTCCCATGTCCATAGTTGCTCTTTGTATTTTGTAAAGTTTTATCGCATTTTTGTAGTTCGGTTGTTAGCAATGACAGGTATGCAAAACGGTAATATATATCTTTAATATACTATAATATATCAACATCTCAGTCGCTGTAAAAGTTTCATCGATTGATTGACTCACACACACACACACACACACACACACACACACACACACACACACACACACACACACACACACACACACACACTCTCTCTCTCTCTCTCTCTCTCTCTCTCTCTCTCTCTCTCTCTGATGAATTTCCTTTGTTGTCTTCGACCTCTCTGAACTACCGGCACTACAGTTAGACCATGTGAGAAATACCGTTGAATGTTTTCTTCCTACTTCAGAGAAACCCGCCCACACACATAGTTACTGTTCTGTGATCACATCATTTCAGTGCAAGTTCTCGTCGTCAGTAAACATGGGTCTTGTGTTGCCGACTGGGCGTTGAATCCCGTGGGATGTATTTGGACTGTTCGTGATCTGTTGTCGTTAATTACTAGCGCAAGGGACAAACATTCTCACCCTTCCAATAAACGACTGCGTAAACTAAATTGGAAAAAACATTCCAGCTTCTCACGCAAGACCTTCAAGAAAGGTTGTGTTTCAGAGACGGTAGACTACTGTAGTGTTCCTTCAAAAGGAACTTCACTTTGAACTGGATTCGGTTTAGCGGAAGCTGATTGGTTGAGCCTCTGTGTTGTTAACCAGTCTCAGGTAGGCGTGTTTGCGCTGTAATGAGTCAAAACACCCTTTCGTGATTTCCAAGACCCAGAAATGAGAAAAACTAAAATCAAAAGTACGTAAATGAAAATGGTCTCGGCTATGACGTCAGAAAATTGATACAAAGTGAGTGGGTTGGTGGGTGGGTGGGAGTTTAACGTCCTTTTCCACCACATACGGGTGATATCAAAGACGGGGCGACGATGAAAAAGCCAGCACAAATATTTGGCCCCAGCCGGGATCGAACTCACGACCCGAGCATTAGAAGTCCAACGCTCTACCATTCGACCACCCCGGCTCCCCTCTTTCCGGAAGACTCCTACGTCCTCAGTAGGCAGAATCAATGCCAGTTCTGTCGTTACGACACAGTCACAATTTGCCTCGGCAAGCGGAGAAAAAGTAAAACCCTACTCAGAAAACGTGGATGTAACCTACACTGAGTGTTTTTTTTTTTTGTTTTGTTTGTTTTTTTAAAGTTTACTCAGCATTGTCAGATCCATTTCAACACTGCCATGAGGACAAGGCTTCAATATTGTAAAAGAAAAGCAACAGAAACAAACACAAAACAAACCCTTTTATTTGGCCGTATTTATAATTTTTTGGTCTCCGAAGTAAAAGGAAAAGCCCCTACATGTCTAGACTAGATCCCGTTCACGTTTCTTCCGTGGTCATTATGAACTCCCCCCAGCACCTCACCCCACCCTACCCCCTCTCCCCCCCCCCCTCTCTCTCTCTTTTGTACATTGTGACAAATCGTAAATTGTAGTTTTTCACAAATAAGTTTCATTAATTCATTGCTTCTTCACTGCCCATTTTCAAGGGACGCTGTTTAGGATAATTATCTCACTTTGTCACAAGCACACATTGCGCTAACTTGCATCATCTACGCCATATGCGAAATCACAGTCTGTATTCAAGTATACAGATTGTGTGTGCTTGTGTGTGTGTGCGTGCGTGCGTGCGTGCGTGCGTGCGTGCGTGCGTGCGTGAGTGAGTGAGTGTGTGTATGTGCGTGTGAGTGCGTGCGTGCGTGTGTGCGCGCGCGCGAAAATTGTGTGTGCGTGCGTGCGTGCGTGCGTGCGTGCGTGTGTGTGTGTGTGTGTGTGTGTGTGTGTGTGTGTGTGTGTGTGTGTGTGTGTGTGTGTGTGTGCGTGTGTGTGCGCGCGCGCGAAAATGTGTGTGTGTGTGTGTGTGTGTGTGTGTGTGTGTGTGTGTGTGTGTGTGTGTGTGTGTGTGTGTGTGTGTGTGTGTGTGTGTGTGTGTGTGAAAGAAAGAAAGAGAGACAGGGGTGGGAGAAGGGGAGGAGGGGGGACTTTTTCCGTTCTAGATAATCACTAACATCATCATCAGCAGCAGCACTGCTTGCCATTATGGTACAACAGCAGAAAAACCAAAGACGTATTCTGTTGAAAACTGGCACAAAACTCAAACTTCTACTTTTCTTTGGCTGGGAATTGCCAGGGGAAAAAACACATACATCCACAAGATTTTTTCTAGAAACCAAACAAAATCCTCGCGAAGCAATAATTAGAAGAAGGAAAGGGCGTGAAAACCCTTCAGCAAGATCTTCAACATGACACCAATGATTTGAAACAAAAATAAATGTGGTAGCATAAATGTGAAAAGAGCAATTCCGGCAACAAAAAAAACAACAACAACACACAAAAAACCCCTTATTACCACCACATTTTGTCAAACCTTGCTTCCTAATCACATCTCTGAAGTTCGAAATCTGCGAAAGTGCGCGATGGACCCAGCTTTGAAGTACTCTCTTTGTCCAAACGTTGTGTCTGAAGCAGACGTCTAGTCAGAACCTTGTATGAGAGACCTCTCGATGGCGAGAATTGTCAGCCGATCATATTATGATAATAATGGGGATTTTTACAGCGCCTGTCCAGGGCCCGCATGTAAAAGTCGGGGCTAGGTCTTGTCTGATTTTCGTATACAAGGCCAAAACCGAAAAAAGGGTCAAAAACGTGGGATTCTCATGCGCGGTACGATATAATAATGTTAACACAGCAGGGAAGACACTGGTCCCTCACGCCGCCCAGACAGGTCATCACATGTTAAATTTATGTTGGAAACATTTTTTTTATCCATCACTTTCTTGACACATCGGTAATACACTGCCATCTAAGATGGAAGGAGGCGGCGCTGGTGTTAGGCCTTGGGTGGTATGCAGGAAACGCCTCTGGCTATGGGATAAACGCGTTTAGATCTAAAAGGGCGTATAAGAATGGACATTTCCTTTTGCTATACCCCTGTTTCCTTGTAAACGCGTGTATCCTAGCTAAAGGCGCTTCATAAATACCACCAAGAGTGTATCAACATCACGGGGGCGAAACAAAATTGGGGGGGGGGGGGGGGGTCCTGTGCTTGGCCGCTGCAAGTTCTCTCCGTCTGCGGCTCCCTTCAGCTGACGACACCAGTAGGAAGAGGCATGGTGCACGGTCCTTCAAAAATAGAGCGCCGAAATTGTGGAACTCTCTTCCTGAGTCAGTGAAGGAGGCAGTCAGCATTACCGCATTCCGGAAGCGCCTGAAGACTCATCTCTTCAGTGCCTCGCGCCAGTAATCATCTGCAGCTTTTTTTTTTTATAACTATCTTTCCTTTCAAAACCTCTCCCTAAGAGCCGTGAGCACTCAGTTAGGGTGGAGCCGTGCGCTATATCATCATCATCATCATCATCATCATCATCATCATCATCATCAAATCATTGCACCAATGAAAATCAGCGGGTTCCCCCGCCATAGCACCACGTTTTTCCAGATACGAAACGCAATAGCACCGAAAAAAAAAAAAAAAAAACTTTGGATTTTCAGCACTGGTAAAACGCTTTGGATTTTCAGTTGTCGGTTAGAGTGATTAAACAGGTTCGTTTACCACCCAGAAACTGACTTGTACTAATACTTTACTATAATCTAAAGACATGTACACCACGTATATGCTCATGTTTTAAAATATCGGCTTTAGATGAGAGCAAGCGTCGTCGAAACTTTTGAAGCGGCGTGATAATAATAATAATAATAATAGGGTGGGTGGGTGTTTGGGGGTTTAACGTCCTTTTCCACCACATACGGGTGATATCAAAGACGGGGCAACGACGAAAAAGCCAGCACAAATATTTGGCCCCAGCCGGGATACGAACTCACGACCCGAGCATTAGAAGTCCAATGCTCTACCATTCGGCCACCCCGACTCCCCTCATAATAATAATAATAATAATGACAGTACTTACATAGCGCTATAATCCATCAGATAATAACAGTTCTAAGCGCTAAAAATAAAAATAAAAAAAAATAAAAAAGTGAATAGGAGGAAATATAGATGCAAAATTTACAAAGCCATAAGGTCAGGGCGCAACCACACACACACACACACACACACACACACACACACACACACACACACACACACACACACACACACACACACACACACACACACGGATTGCGTGGGTGTTTAGGAGTTTAATGTCCTTTTCCAACACGCATGAGTGATATCAAAGACGGGGCAACGAGACTGAAAAAGGCCAGCACATACATTTGGCCCCAGTCGGGAATCGAACTCACGACCCGAGCATTGCAAGTGCAACGCTCTACCATTCGGCTATCACGGCTCTCCACACACACACACACACACACACACACACACACACACACACACACACACACACACACACACACACACACACACACACACACACACACACACACACACACACACACACACACACACACACACACACACACACACGATACAAACCAGAACACCGGCCCCTGTAGTGTAGTGGTTAGCACTTCGGACTATGGACCGGGAGACCCGGGTTCGAGTCCCAGCCGAGACAAGCGGGATTTTTCCTACCTAGGTCGGCTCCTACCCAGAGCGGGTGTGCTGTGGGCCCAATGGGAAGGCTGTTGCCACACAACCGAGATTCACCCACTTCACGGGTGCGACTTTGGGGGTGCTTCCCTTGGTATGATACGTCTTATGATGTGGACGATTACACGGCCGGCACCGCAGGTGCCGCAGTTCCCGGGCCTGGTTAATGCCGGGATATTTGTGATAGGAAGCCTGGAATGCGGCCCTGTCCCGCAGTCCCAAACCACACGGACCTCCATAGCATCATCTTACCATCATCCTCATCTCCATCATCATGCATAATTTTTAAAAAATGCCCCAACTTCCGAGCCCTGCGTGGATTCCACCCATTACCAGGGAGGAACACCACTGGAGCCGGCAAAGAGTTGTGGCAGCAAAAAAAAAGAAAAGAAAAAAGAAAAAAAATATATAAACCAGAACAGACAAATGTTGTTATGGGCATAGAAATGGATAAAGGTCGTCCATTAATTTTATTACCTCCCGTGAACATTAGCCGCTGTTGGGAACTGAGATCCAGGGTGTTACGGCTTGCAAGGCCGAGCACCTTTGATGGACATCGATAGCCAATTTCGCCGTGTGACGGTGAATCGTTGAACTTTAACAAGAAGGCCATCTTCTGGGTTCTTTATTACCGGTGACAGCGTCAGAAGAAAGTTTATGTGTCGGGCATCGCTCGCGCTGCACTGTCGGTAACAATTACATGGCGTGTTACTTAAAAAATCTCGATAAGTTTGTCAGGCGGCATACACCTACCGCCCATTTAAAGAAATTGTCTGTGTTACGCATTTTGACGAAAAAGTCGTTCAAATGCCTTCATGTTCTAGAATTTGGAAGTTCATCCAATTATACCGGATGGGTTCGTAGCACAGCTCTATAGCTCTGACAGATTGTGTGGGGGGAAAATATATCTGAGGTAAGGGTGGTTTGGATGTAAGGCCGATTATCTCTGAACAGACTCCTTCAAATTACTGATCGCGTTGTTGTCAAGTTTTCATCGAATGGGCTGAAAGATCTAAGCTCCCAACAAAAAAGCTTTCCGAAGTGTGAAAAAAAACTCACAGAGTCGACCGTGCAAGCACAGTCAACTCTGTCACAGTTGCAGAGTTTTCAGCGTCCCTGAAACCCCAATAAAAGCCAAGCCAAGGGCAGCCTGATTTCACAGCTCAGTTTGCGTTTTGACACTGAGCGAGAAAGATCGTGCAGCACTCAACATCCGCTCGACACTGTAGCGATGTGTCTCGCTCACTGACCAAAAGCCAAATAATGTCACGGCAAACTCGTGCTCTGGTTTTATAAGGGTCCCCGAAGCGCTGAAAACTCTGCAACTGTGACAGAGTTGACTGTGCTTGCACGGTCGACTCTAATTTTTAATAACAACAATAATAATAATAACAATAATAGAATATGTATATAGCGTCTAACCTTATCTAAGCTCTAGGCGCTTTACATAAAATACATATTTATTTTTCACACTTCGGAAAGCTTTTTGTTGGGAGCTTAGATCTTTTAAGAAAGGCAAGTTACATGGTGTCTCGCACAATGCAGCAGACGAGGTCACAGTCTGTTCCTTAATTTGATTTTTGTGTCGACGTATTTGTATGTCAGGGTGTTCCCACACAACAGGTACTTTGTAAGCGCTTGAAAGATTAACAGCTACTCGGTCTGTTGATGACGCTTCTCACGGGAACGGATGCCGAGACTGACGGGAAGGTTAGGCTCTTGCAAGTGAAACTTGGTCGCTGTGGAATACTAATGGTGTTCTATGAATCCATTCTGTAGCCCACTCTACAAGGCACACCTTAAAACCTATCTGTTTCGGCAAGCTTTCAACTAATTTTTTTTACTGTATCCTCCCCTGTATCCCACGTCCGCCGTGTGTGTGTGTGTGTGTGTGTGTGTGTGTGTGTGTGTCCGTCGGTCTGTGTGTGTGTGTGTGTGTGTGTGTGTGTGTGTGTGTAGCGCGCACTGAGTGCTCCGGCTTTTGGGCAGACTTTCTGCGCCATACAAGAACAATTTATTATTATTATTATTATTACTCTCTCGCAATATGCGATTTTGCTCCTGAGCTTTATTTTATTTATTTATTTACTTTATTTATTTATTTATTTATGGGGGGGGGGGGGGGCGGGGGGGTGTTGGTGGTGGTTTTCGGGTTTTTTTCTTTGCTGCTCTGAGTTTTGTCAACATACAAACAAACACACAAACAAACAAGCAAAACGTAACCCCAAAAATCCTAAACAACAACAACAAAAACAACAACAACAACAACAACACAAGCAAAATAACAAACTAACAAACTATATCCCCCCCCCCCAAAAGAAAAAAAAAAACCCTACAGAAAACAATCCCTAAATACCAAAAGAAAAATGAAGTGCCTTTGTCGTAAGGTTTGCAACTTGCTTGACCATAGCACAGGGAAAGTAACGTCGAACTGCATAAGGACTGACAACTATTCATACGTTGGTTCTGTACGTGCCTGCTAATACCTTTCCCTTGAGGAGGGGGGAGGGGGGGGGGCAAATCGAGTGGTAGAGCGTTGCACTTTCAATGCTCGGATCGTGAGTTCAAATCCTTGCTGAGAGCCAAACGTGTGTGCTGGCTTTTTGCCTCCTTGCCCCGTCATCGTTGTGTGGTGGAAAAAAAGGACGTTAAACCCCGTAAATACTCAACCACCCAATTTCCTTGAAAACTGTCCCCATGTCCAGTTATAGCGGCCAAGCCACACACACACACACACACACACACACACACACACACTGCCCACCCCTCGCCTAAGGAAACTGCCGCCATTTGAAGCAAACGTGCCAGCCACCGCACTTCCCGCGTTTTCCAAGAGCTTGTCTGGCTCTGTCCCCCCGTGCGGACAAATAATAGTCTCGTCACCCCGTCACCCCGTCACCTCGCCCCCCGACCCCCTCGGGACTTCAGATTACTTCTGCGTACAAACACACACGAGCTGCTTTCCCTCCTAGCAACCAAAGCTTCGCCAAGTCGAGGGAAAAGGAGGGTTTTTTTTTTCTGAGTGTGTTACAGTCCGGTGCTGGGTTTTTGTTGTTGTTGTTGTTGTTGTTGTTTTCTTGTTGTTGTTGGGATTTTTTTTTTGTCCATTCCTCGTCCATTGTGTCCATTCCTCGTCCATTCTGTCCATTCCTCGTTTGGTCAACAACAAGAAAAACGAAGCTCGGGGCAATGACCCACTCGAAATGTAGCACGCGCTCTTCGTTCTTCCTCTGGAAAAAACTGTTGAAAGTTCCTCGCCGGAACCTCAAGACAGTAGGCGAGCGCGCGTTTAGCTTCGCTGCCCCGTCACTCTGGAACGCACTGCCTGTCGGTCTGAGAGACCTGTCGGACATAGATCGTTTCAAGTCTGACTTGAAAACGTATCTATTCCGGCTGGCTTTCGACTAGGTCCGCTCACTTTCTCCTGATTCAGCTGCTGTGTGTGTGTGTGTGTGTGTGTGTGTGTGTGTGTGTGTGTGTGTGTGTGTGTGTGTGTGTGTGTTGTTTGTTTGTTTTTTGCTCACTGAGTGAATGAATGAGCAGAATAACAATTTACATATCTCAATTAAGGTATTGCTTCCAGTCCACAAAACAAAAATTCCGCGTTGTATACCTGGACAAGGTGGATTTGCCAACCGACTGGCGTGTATTTTGTGTGAGAAATCGACATCCAGATTGAACTACCAAAATTTGTCACGTAAGCACGAGATTAAGCACAGAAGTGCATATATTTATAGCGCTGTTGTGTTTGCGATAGATCGATTCCTAACAAGGTTATCGAATTTTTTCGTAGGTCACGTACGTACCGGCAATTTCGGTGCTGCTAATAGCATCACACCTGATGAAATTCACCTGAACCTGCAAAAAACGCGCATTCGCATGTCACTTGTGAGCAAACGGTTTAATTAAGAAAACAAAAAGCTGTCTATAACAGCTAGCAAAGTTTCACAAGTGCACTTGTCCCGTTGGAAACACACACACACACACACACACACACACACACACACACACACACACACACACCGCGCGCACGCACGCACGCACACACACACACCACACCACACACACACACACACACACACACACACACACACACACACACACACACACACAATCGACCCATGTCCTTGAGGCTTCTCTATGGAAACACCTGACAGGAAAGTGAGACTGCATTTCTCGCACTCCATTAAGACAAAGCTTCGAAGGTCTTGCTGCGGTTTCTCCACAATCAATCCATCAGTTTATAATTGACGGGACGTCGGAGACTCTCTGTTTCCGCACCTTTTTGTGCTTTCCTTTCATGTTATGATGGGAGCGTGGAGGGAAGGGTGCTTAAACACCATCACCTAAGGTATCACATCTTCAGAGGCGCTGGGATGGAACGGAAAACGTGAGAGAGTTGACACATGGTTGCGGAGAAGCTCTTTGAAATGCGCAGAGGAGGTCAATGATTTTGCCCTCAGCTGCTTTTCGCGGTGTGGGGACAAACTTAGAATTTATTATCTAAGCGCACATAAGCTCGCGCGCGCACTCACACACACACACACACACACACACACACACACACACACACACACACACATATCAACAGGGCTTTATTCTCTTATTGAAGACACAGTACCGTGTGCACACACACACACACACACACACACACACACACACACACACTGAACGCGCCGATTTCGTCTCCCACCTCACAGTGGAAGCGAGCTTTGTGACATCAATAGGACTTTATTCTCTTATTTTACACACAAAATCGTGCAAAACACACACACACACACACACACACACACACACACACACACACACACACACACACACACACACACACGCACGCACGCACGCACGCACGCACGCACACACACACCATACACTCTGTCCCGCTACATTGTTTCTAACTTTTCTTTTCTTTTTTTATAACCGGAGCGGAGAATCGACATACAAACCAACATACACCACAAGAGGACGCTAAGATAAAGAAGTATTTTAAAAAGGAGGGGGAAACAACGAAGAAACACGATTCTGACATTCTCCCGGAAAAAAAGGATCGGTTTTGCAAACAGAGAGAGAGCGGACTTGCCGCTTCATGCATTTATGCATACATGAATGGATTTTTCAAGCATATCTTCAAGAGAGTTTTCTCCATCTCTCAACCCAGCCATCTCCCACCCCTTCCCTCCACCCTCAACCCCCCCCCCTTCCCCTCATCCCCGCCACACCATCATCTCCCCCCCCCCACTCTCCCCACCCTCCCCTAACCTCCGCATCCACTCCTTCCAGTTCCGGCTTCGCAAACTGATCACAATGAATCATTGCAGCATTTTGGCGTCCGCCTTCCGGTGTCATTCAAATCTCGTTCTGTTTACACGAAACGGCCGACATCACGAGTTAGACATGAAAGCCATCATTTTCTCCTCTACACTGCATTACTGCTTCCCATTAACGGCTCCGGTTGAATGGCCTCTTCAGCGGCCTCCGACGCACGCATGCCATTTCGCTAATTCCCGCGTTGGCTGCATGATGAAATGTGATGAACAGCGACTGACTACATCGGTCTGACAATGGTTACAATCTGACACCTTCCGCCCCATGTTCCATTCAGACTGTTCACGGCAGTTAATGGTTTGTAGTCCTAACATCAACAGGACTGACTAGCAGGCCATGGAATTCTGCCCTGGGACAGACCAGGGATCACCCAAATCAATCAGTTCCCGCTGTGTACAATACAATCACGGTTTCTACCTTTCAACGGGGTCAGCGGGAAAGCACTTTTCACGGGAATACTAGAGGAGGTCCTAACACGAAAACAACCTGCACGATACTCACGTGCAATTGCCACGTAGTCACGTGACAATTCTAGTTTCCTGAATACAGCCATGCTGCTGATTGACAATCCTTTCAATTGCGTGTATGTCGGGGTGGAAGCACTGGGCTGAACGGTCCGAATGTTGGCTCCCTCAGCTCTTCCGGAAATCTTATCTCCCTTTTACAACAGTCATCCAAACAATTTTGTTGTTTATTTCCTTGTTGTTTTTTTTTTTAATCAGCAAAATCACACAGGTTTTGGTGAGCACTTCACCACTACCCTTATTGGCAAAGTCATGAAGTTTCGTGGATCTAGCGTGAAACTTCATTGAGCTACGGACGTTTGAATGAAAGTGTGGATACAATTGTACCCACGACATCATACGTCCTCGGGCTCTTAAGCCACAAAAGGATGGGAAGATTAAAAACTGAGGAGGGAAAAGTCGAAGATGTATAAACGTATACTAAGCCAAGTTCACGACTGTTTCGGTAACACACGCTGATGATAGTTCCGACGTAATAAGCCTAAGACTAGAGCTAAGCATAAGACTAGTCAAGCCTCTTTTCGTGCATTGGGCCCCTGGTGTTCAACTAAAGACCAAACAACAACAACAACAACAACACGTGTCATTCTCAAAACTGTGTCAACAGCAAAGCGCACACAGCAAAGTATTTTCCCATGTAAATGTCGCAATTCACTTCTTTTTTTCTTTCTTTCTTTTTTTTTTTCGGTCGATCAGCAAGTTACTACCCCGCTCACACAAACACACACAATCCCGTTTTATCGTTGCCGTTAATAGAATTTTCTAGAACGGTTTGATTGACTTCACTCATGCGAGCGGTGGAGCAACAACAATGCAGATAAATGATGTTTTGGTTACGGTCATGCTGAGTTGTCTAATCTGATCATACAAATCCCAGCATTAAGGGAGAATTCCCGGACGGCTAGTGCTAAAATAACGGGGTTTAGCCAAGACGGCGGGGAATTTTCCCGTGCCACATCGGTTCAAAAAATTTGACGAGAAATGCGCTGAGGTATAAAGCCAAGTTTGAAATATGAGCATGTACACATCTAAATTTGCATTGTAGTTACCTTTTTCCCCATTCCCGTTCCGGGGGCCTCGCTACTTTTTTTACCCCCCGCAACAACGCAAACTCGGGCAAACCGAAACCGGGCTGAGCTTAGTAATGCCTAAGAAGGAAAAAATCAAACTACTCGATGACAAGGAAAGTGGACAGTTCCGAACAACTTTCAGGTCCCTGTGTTATTTCACAGTGTGCACAGAAGCGGTGCAAACGGTCGCATTCACCAGCACCAGTACATTCTCGGCCTGTTTCGAGATTACTACCTGCATGAGTAGTCCCCGGTGCATACATAGACCCGCAGCAATCAATCATTTTTCGTGGCAGCTTTGTGCTCCGCCGCGAAAAATGCGTGCTTGTTGCGGCAAGGGAGATTACTCATGCAGGTAATAATCTCTAAAAGGGCCGAGAATGTACTGGTGCTGGTGAATGCGACAGTTTTCACCGTTTCTGTGCACACTGTGAAATAACGCGGGGACCTCAAAGTTGTTCGCAACTGTCCACTTTCCTTGTCACCAAGTAGTTTGATTTTTTTCCTTCTTAGGCATTACTAAGCTCAGCCCGGTTTCGGTTTGCCCGAGTTTGCGTTGTTGCGGGGACCAAAAGTAGCGAGGCCCCCGGAACGGGAATGACTTTTTCCACATCGAACAATAACAATAATTCTTCTAAATCGTATTCTAGGGTTTTTGTGTTTTTTTTCCAATTTAAGAAAAAGTCCTCTTTCGTTTGTCGGTGTGAGAGAAAACAGTCGTTTATCAACCAGAAACGACTTTGACCAACACTTTACTACATTGAAAAGACTTTAAGAGGTATGCTTTCTTATGTTTTAAACCTGTTACGGTTTTACTGTAGCAAAACTTTTAAATCGCAGCTGCATTCCGCCATGTTGGTTGCCCCCCCTCCCCCTACCCGTGCATCAGTTTGGCAAAAGTGCCCGGGCGGTGGTTTTAAAATAAAACACAAAGGCTAGAACAGAGATGGCTATCGCTCGAGCTTCCTTTTTTTTTTTCTTCTTCTTCTTCTTCTTTTTTTTTCTTTCTGTTTTTTCAGTGTTGACACAAATATTCGCTCAATGTTGGCTCGGAGAGAGTGGTTAGCTGTTATCATTACACATCGCTTTTTGTCCACAGTAGATACGCCTACTACGGCTGAGAACGTGATAAGCCGAAATCATGTGTTGTCGATGTTGCTGTAGTGGTCGAAAGTCGTGTCATTTGACTGGATTCCATTCTATCTTACTTTTTTGTTGTTTTTTTGAAGTTCACGTTGGAACCCGCTGCCACATACCCTGTACTCGAACTCCGTACTCTGTCATGCCTGAAAACCTAAGCCGTTAGCAGTTCATCGGTATCGGTGCTGCCTCTGTGTTGCTTCTGTTGTTTTTGCTGCTGTTGATCTTGATGTTTTGGTTGCTGATTTGGGGCGCTTTTGTTGTTGTTTGTTGTTGTTGTTGTTGTTGGTGGTGGTGGTGGTGGTGGTGTGTGTGTGTGTGTGTGTGTGTGTGTGTGTGTCGGGGGGGGGGGGGGTAATTATGCTGTTTTTTTTTATTATTTCTTTTACTCTATCTTTTTTACCTTTCATCGAGCTTTCGTTGAGAGGTTAATGAAATTCAAGGAAGGGGAGGGGGAGGGGCGTCGGAGGGGGGAAGGCGTATGAGAGGAGGAGAAGGGGATGGAACTGAATGAGGGGGAGGAGGGTAAGGGATGGGGAGACAGGGAAAGGGCGAAGAATCTCAGGATACGAGTCCCATCTCGAAAAGCACATGCAACGCCGAAACCACGGCTGCGTGATCGTTCATGATATGAGGAGCTTGTATAACAACGCGGCCACCGATGACACCTCAGTGAATCTCCGACCGGAGTATTAAAGTCTCAATACGTGCGACAGACATACAACAACGTGAGGAAAACTTTTCATCGAATGCGCCGTTCAAATCTGTGCATCAGAATCAGTCACTTGGGTCACAGTTAACAGGTTACAGACCAGTAATAGCTTCCGGGTCATGTAGTAAGAACTACGGTAAATATAGTAGAAAATCTTTGCCCCTTTTAAAATTTGTGTGCAGGGTAAAAAAAATGGCAATCTGGTGCTTTTCGTTGGCTTTATAAACAAGTTTCATGCCAGGTAATAGTAAAATTAGGGAAAAAAATGAGGGTGGCTTGTGGACTATTTGTATTCATGCGCGGCTGGCACAGGAGCCAGCAGACGACCGTGGAATGAGGGGGTATGTGGTCGCTGCCAACATTGCCAAAAAGCGGAATATTGGAATTTTTTGAGAAATGTACTCTACACGTGAGTCTATGGCTGCCTGATTTTTTGTTGTTATGAATTTTAAAGCATTTCTAGGGTGTCATCTGCAACCTTATGTGTAAGAGGAATATACAGCGTTTTCCTCCAAATTTCATCTGTGGTACGTAGCCTGTAGCATCTGAGACCATCGTGGTGACTCTGGCCAGCGTAGAAGTTGTTCTAGAAGTGTGCCGCGTACTGAGCAGACGACGTTATTTGGTTGCGGACAGAGGACCAGCTAGACCGCGCTGATTGGCTGCTATTTTTATCACCTATTTCGAGTCTCAGTCTGTTCAGGAATGGACCGTAGGCTCAAAGAAAGTCGTATTTCTCTAATATTAGAAGCCACAAAGTCGCGAAAACGGCCCCAATGGCCAGATGAAATATAATATAGAATAATAAATAAAATGGGTACTTTAGGGACGCCCTCCCTCTCGCCGGAGCTCGGCGCGCCTTACAGTCAACACACACTCACTCACCCAGAAACACACGCAACATGCCTCCACACATACCTTTAACTACAAACACACAATGTGCAGCATCATACATGGGCTGCCCCTGGCTTACACACACACACACACACACACACACACACGCACGCACGCACGCACGCACGCACGCACGCACGCGCACGCACACACACACGACCAGCAAGATGATGATGTGGCAACAGTTATTGGTCGAAGGTTGTGAAGAGGTTGGTTTTCAGGTTTGTTTTAAAAGATAGTTTTGTGTCTGCATGAAACATCCTTCTATCTGGCAAACAGGTTAGAACTTTGAAAGTGGCAGTTTTCGACCTCAGCCGGTGTCGTGACGAACATAGAGGCTTTAAACTCTCCGCAATCATTCCAGATTCCATTGTTAGGTCGGGGTGCTGTGACCTCCGCTGCCTGAACAAGAAGAACAAGAGTACAAGAAGATGAATAGTTTTATGACCGATTGTTACTGGCAGCCTGGCAGCTGTAGTATGAACGCGGAAATTTTAAAGGATGATGGATGGTGTTGACATTATCAGGCGATCTTCCTCTTGCTGCGGAGTTTCATAAGATTGTGGGAAGACATTACCTGTCAGAGTCAATGTTCAGAGTACTCGTTGTTGAGGTTGTATTTTTTTCTTCTATTCATCTTCGGTGGCCTAGTGGTTAAGAGACTTCCGGTCACCAATGCGAGAGGTCAGGTACGAGTCCCACTCGGGGCAAAGAATTTTTCCTTCTCGTACGTACATGGCACCGTTCATTCGGGCCGATCGTCGGGGATTCTCTCCGGGTACTCCGGCTTCCTCCCCCTCTGCTTTGGAAATGTTCAGCTCACAAAATTTGAAAATGAATGCAATTATAACTTCCGAAACTTAAATTGCTGAGCTGAGCCTTCGCACCACGTGATTGTAATGTGTTCAAGTCCAGTGTGTGAAAGAATGGGTGCAATTCACGTGAGCGTGCGTGTTGGGTTCAGCTCGCGGCGCTTTGAGCCAATTCAAGAAACTGGGTAAAGCGCCTACACACTACACAAATATTATTATTATTATGATTATTGTTTGTTGCTTTTTGTTGTTGTTGTTGTTTATGTTTTGCTTTGGTTTTGGGTTGTTGTTTTATTTTAGTTCCCATTTTCTGTGCCCAAGATTATCTCATCAACGTTTGCTCATGCACTGATTTTTTTTTTCTTCAAATAATTAATGTTATCGACCTAGCTTCAGCAGAGGAGGCATTGCGCATATACACAGTCGTCGCCAAGATTGCGTCATAGATCATGACTTGACCACCAGCAGCTGAGCCGTCTGGTTTTAATCATCCAGAATTACACGCCAAGGTCACAAGTTTCTGTACTCATTGTGACCTTACAAACTTTTCCTTAAGAGGAGACTCCCCCCCCCCCCTTTTTTTTTTTCTCTGTGGGTGTCTGCTTCTCCTTTTTATAAACTTTCCCCAGATTCAGCAAAGAGTTGAACTGGAAGAATAGTTTCGGAATAATACTACCGTAATTTTGAGCGGCAGTCGTGTGAGTATATGAGACGAGATGTCAGCTCGCCCCTCCCCGGAAAACAAAACGCCGGGGCATCAGGTGACGAAACAAAAGCTGTTGTGTCATGAAGTCGACCCAGTTTTGAACTTTTAAAATGTCAACATTATGGCACCAAAACTAAAAAAAAAAAAAAAAATGCAAATGCTGTGTAGGCATTTTCACAATTCAGCCGAGATGAGCAATATCGGTCTGCAATAACTGGACGACTTTAAAACATTTCGTACCGCGCATGAGTATCATCAATTTTTTTAACTTTTTTTTTTCGTCCTGTATGCGAAAATCAGGCAAGATTTACTGTTGCTTACTGCAGCAAACATGAGTATGATCAAAGTGCAACACTCTCCAACACTACACCAAATTTGAATTCATAAACTAATTATGATTTTTGTATGTCTTTATGAATTTAAATTTGGTTATTCGATTAATTGTTTGTTTGTTTGTTTGTTTGTTTGTTTTGTTTTTTTAGTGGGGCCGCTGGCGCACAACCCCAAAGTTATTTGGTAGGATTTGAGTTCAATCGAACATGTTGGAAACAATATGTACAGGAAGACAGCCATCGCTTTTCCGAATTTCCAACCCTCCTCCAACTCTTCCTCAAGACAGGGGGAGCCGGGGTGGCCGAATGGTAGAGCGTTGGACTTCTAATGCTCGGGTCGTGAGTTCGTATCCCGGCTGGGGCCAAATATTTGTTCTGGCTTTTTCATCGTTGCCCCGTCTTTGATATCACCCGTATGTGGTGGAAAATGACGTTAAACCCCCAAACCCCCACCCCACCCACCCTTCATCAAGATAGAGTATTTCCAGTGTACGGGCACACTCACGAGGGAAACCGTTCCAAAACATAAACTGGCTTCGGAAAGATGGAATTAACGCGTTTGAAGGTTCCATTCTACGATTACCATGGTTTACAGTGAGTGAGTGAGTTTTTGTAGGCTGGACACCACTAAACGGACGATGTGTTGGGTAATGTCGAAAAATGGACCTTTAACTAATTCTCGTTTCTGTTGGATTGTTTGCAGGCGGCCAGGAAGAACCAGGGTATAAAAAAAGCACGTCTTTGATGCCGGCAGAGTGTTTCCTCAGCCCCTGCGACCTATCAGATTAAACACGCGCCACGTCGTTTCAAGAAAAAAACTATCGCTGCGTTCATACGATTGATTGATTCCATCAACACGCCTCCCAGCATCTGATTGTTCGTGCCGACGCATCAAATATTTTGGAAACCAACACGCACACACTGTGGACAGCTACAGAAGGAGGTTGACTTGCCCCAGTATCATCAACAGCTGTTGCTAAAGGAGAAAGGAACAATACTCATGAGTATTTGCAAAGAGAAGCACTAAAAAATACCCGATACATTAAAACTTGGACGAAAGCGTTACGCAATACTTTCCAGTTATTCAACTACACCCTTCTAGGAAGAAGTACGACTGATCAGATATTCCCAACCCTTCGTCGGTGACTTTCGTTATACTGAAGTGTTCCTCGTCTTTCACGGCACATTGCGATAGATCTAAGTGTACCTGGACCCTGGGTTGGTCGACAAGTACGTCAAAAAGGTCGGCGGAAGAAGTAATTACGACAGCTCTGCCAAGAAACATGCTCGTGATGAAGACCACGTCAGCGATATACATCATCTTGGTGCTGCAGACGACCGTGGCACTGGCCGTCTCCCTCAGCATGTACAAGTCGTGTCTCTTCGAGTGTCTCCATTGTGTGGACACGTGGGGCAAAGACCTCTTCAATGGGGAGGCGTGCGCCGACAGCTGCGCCATGTCGGCCGGCGAGAGTATCGACAGGACCTGTACGTCATATTTCACGCGTTCAGTCCGGCGGGCCGGCAGAAACCGGCAGATGTCCGCCGCGTACGCCGACGACAGCGGGAGCTCGAGCGCCGAGTCCGGGTACTCCAGATACGGGTACAACATCAGAGGTGGACACCCACGTCTCCGCGGCTACCGTGTCCACCAGAGTTCCCTGTCGGTCGATTGCCAACGGTTGTGTCAAACATGCGAGTCACGCTTTACGTCATCCATGGACGCGCACTCGTGCATGTACACCTGCGTCACCACCAACCGTGCGGTCATAGCCTGCTGACGCAATTAGGACCTGCTAAGTTACGGACTCTGGAGAACTACTGTTAGTGAGAAAACGGGACTTCTCATTGACTAAGGTTTTGCTTTCTGGCAGCCCCAAGGGATTTAGTCTAAAGAGTTTTCAGTCTAAAGAGTTTTCAGCGTCATCTTTCCATGGCGAATGCCCAGCGTTGTGGCAGAAACACAATCACAGATATTCAGCTGCTGCAGATGAGGGAATCTGCACTGGGGCGGTGCAGTTACAGGGCATACAGAATAAACATTCATTCCTAGTTCTACACTATACTTAGTTTATTTGACCATTCTTTATTCACGTGTTGTGAGTTGACACACAAAACTGAAAAGTGACTGCTTCTAAATACTCATTGATAGATGTGCGACCGAACTGTTTTTCTTCCCCCCCTGCTGTCCATTGTGTAGGGTTACGCCCAGATGTGGAAAACCCGTGCTGTGTTTGTGACGGTCCTAATTGGTCTCCAAGGTATTGGAGTTCCTGTACCAGACACGGCCCAGATGGACCTTGTCTATTCAAACGCCACAGTGTGCGCCCAGTCTCCGGTTTGTGATGCCTGTTTGGTTTATATCCTGTGTCCTGGCAAAGGCTTCAAAGTTTGTAGCACGAGTAAACAACATTATGTTAGCGTATATTGTAAGCAGCATTTCAATGATTCCTCGTCTCAGCTGCCACTGCTAGTCATTTTACCGTTTGCCAGTGTACTGGTTTGGTAATTTGCATGTTTTGTCCGCTAGCGTTTCCTCATTAGCTTTCGATTTAAGCCTATCCTTCCGACTGTTATTCATTCAAAAGCTCTGTAAACGTACGGCACATGTGTTCGTCTCTGTGGCTATATCAACTGTACCGTAACTTACACCCTGTGTAAAAGCTGCGTTAGTTTGTTTAATTAAGAACGGAAATCATCGTTATCGTACGTTACACCTCGTTTATCAGTATCTGCTTGTTAGTTCAGTTAAGAGCGTTTCAGGTGTACGTTTAAAATTGATCGGAATAATTGCGTGTTTCCCTGTTATTATTTTTGGTTCATTTCACAGTTCCATTTCAATGATTCCAACTAAAAGGTTTACTCCTTTCGTTCGATACCTGTAGATTTTTCTGCTGCTTGCTTTGCTCTTGCAGTCATGTTTCCTTCTCCAGCCGAATGCGGGGTCACTTGATTCTGCCGCCTGGCATCATTGCTGCTGACGTCTGACGTCAACGCCAAAAATCATACACGTCACACTAGGCAGCGCGCCGACACCGTTGCCGGGCGTCTGGTCCGCTGCCCGGCATCACGACGCCGACGCTAGTGTGCACCGGCCCTGAATTGGTGTATTTGCGACTTAGTTTCACGTCAGACAGGTCGGAAAGTGTGACAAGAATTACTAGGCTACATCCCTTGGCTCATTTCCTATTTCTCATTTACATCCCAAAGCACACATAAATCTTTTACGTGGATAAAAGACGGCTGCCTTGAAAGAAGCCGAGCCTTTTTATCTTAAAATTTACAGTGACTGAAAAGCTTCAGTTCATCATGTATACTCCCCTTGGTGCAGCTGGTAACAATGTGACAGTTTCCAACTTTTAATGATAATGCAGTGAAACCCGCGTAGGGTGCAACTTGTAAAAGGCAACCGTTAGACTCCGAATTTGTTACAACGCCCTTGTGACGAGTCCTCTTTTCTCTGGACATGCTGTGATGGCCTTTTCATCGATGCCCCTTTTGATATCACCCGTATGAGCTGGAAAAAGACGTTAAACTCTACCCCACTCCCTCCCCCCGCCTCCTTCACCCACTTACCCTGGTCATACTTAGACAGGTTGGGCTGTACAAGTAGCCGCATTGATATAAATGTCGTCTCCATACGCGTGGGCAAGGTACACAAACAAGAACAGTACACAGTCATCATTTCTGACAAGTATCGAGACAAAACTCATTTTAGATCTAAATCAACATCGTTTCCTCACGTTTCGATATTTGACCAGAGCCCCAACAGTCTCAGTTTTACCTCTAACTGCAAATGTGAAGGCGCGGAAGCTAAACAAGCAGAAGGAAAGGTTGAAAGATTAGACACTAAAGTTTCGCCCATTAGTCAAGAAATGAGTACATGTTGTTCAACAAAAGCGTGATTGGTCGTCATGTGTGTTAACAATTATTGCCATCTGCAAAGTGTCACGGCTCAGTGGTCACAAACAGTGCGTCGTGAGACAAGCGTTGACACAGAGTCCACATGCAATTGGAACATGTCGCACGCTGCACGTGCATTGCCACATTACAATGTTTAATCTCCCGCACGTGGGAATGCTCTTACGGCAATGACATCCGCAAAAACGAGAACTCTCTCCCACTCTCTGGTTATGTAAATATAACGTTGGGCTGTACCTTGGATCCAGTCGATAAATCTGGCGTATCAATAAGCGTGGGCAAGGTAACCGAATCAACCATTGTGTGTAATGTAGATTCAGGCAGTGTAGGCCTACCTGCTCACGCTATACCCCCCCCCCCCCATCACCCTTTTAGGCATGGGCCGAAAGCCGCACACTCTCTCTCTCTCTCTCTCCATCAACCCCTTCGGGATTCCCCTCCTCTAATTCCCAATTAACGGCCACTTTCCGCTAAACATCAGAAATAAGCTGTCAGACAGACAGAAGACATCTGCCCCACCCCCTGTCTCGTTCCTCGCCATCAAAGAAAAGCTGGGTGTCAGTGGGTGCACAGTTGTCGTGGTGACCGGCAAAAGGGACGAGAACTACAGCCGATTATCAAAATCCCAGACAAATGTCAACATCGCAATTCTAAACATGGACGGAAGTTCTGCTGGTGTCGTTTGGTTTTTTTTTGTTTTTTTCGATAAGACTTGATTTCAAATGGTCATCTTTCGGTGTTGAGGGGTAGTGGTGGTGTTGATGAAAATATGAAACTGTGAAAACATTCCAGACTGACAGTTCATCTTCTCAGGTGGTATTTCCTGTTATTTTCATTTCCTGATATCACGGTCATGTTTCATGTGAAAAAAAAAATCATTTTCACTCAGACTAATAACAACTTATACAGTAAAAAAGCACAGATTCAGAACAAAAAACGTACATGACACTAAAAATGACCAGCAGAGACAAAACTCAAACGAATTAAAACAAAGACCAAACACAAACAAGAAATGATAAAACCAAATGCTGGTGAAATGAAAACAGTGGTAAGAACTTACAACAAAAGCATAGACTGGACAGGATTCATGAGCCAGCTAAAACCTTAAAAGATAGCAGTGATGAACAGCTACAATTATGACACTACATGACTTACTGTACATGCATATGTATTACAACCCTGGCGCATTTTGAGATCACAGCTGATACATATGTAGAGAACAACAGACCACGCAAATCAGTCCAGATACGTTTAGAACAAGTGTGTAGGGTTGGGTTTTGTTGTTGTTGTTGTTTTTTTTTTTGTTGTTTTTTTTTTTTTTGGGGGGGGGGGGGGGTTAATGAATTTATTTATTTGAAGAAATAGGTAACAGACTGATGCATACAAGAGGAGCGCGCAGCACCGACTGTGTGTGTGTCTTAGCAAAAGTTATACTACGGGCTCCCGGAAAGGCCCATTTGGCTGACAGATTAACAAGGTTTAGTGAAGGAAAATCCCCAAGCCTGACTAACACACTAGCATCGGTGACTTCAAGCGAATCTGGTTGGCTGCCTCACGAGTTCCCAGGTTTAGGTAACGGGTGGCTTTTCTCATCCCTGGCCTTGCTGAATTATTTGTCTGATGCTGAAAAAAAAGCCATAGAGGTAGCCCGGAATATTCCCAGGGTTAAGATAGTTTGGTAAATAATGTCTCTAGACTGTTCACCACGAGAGAGTAACAAGCTTGTATCAGTGACAACCACTTTCTTTAATTAGATGGCAGAGAGGGTAAACGGTGGGGTAAGGGGTGAGGAGCGGCTGAAGAGGACAGGGGCGGGGTGGGGTGTGTATGTATGTGGGTAGGTGGGGAAGGATGTTGGGGGGGGGGGGGGGCTTAGGGTAGCATACACTGTGTCGTAGCATACAAAACGCTCTGAATCGTGAAAGAGAAATAATTCTGACTACGTAAACTACGTGAAGACTTGTGATGTCGCAGACTCGAAACGTTGATTCGTATTTTGAAGAACAATAAATCACGCCATGGGATGTCGTGTATCTTGTTTCTTTGGTTTCGGTGCGTGTGTTGAAGACGGCGTGTGTGTGTGTGTGTGTGTGTGTGTGTGTGTGTGTGTGTGTGTGTGTGTGTGTGTGTGTGTGTGTGTGTGTGTGTGTGGAGGGGCGCGGGTCAGTGAACAAATTACTTTCAATAATCTTCATCGTGGAAGTCATCAAACACTCAAAACGCAACGAAACACTACAGAAGGATTAACTGATTTCCTGTAAAATCCAACGACATGTATATACTTACATTCTACGATCCACCCTTAAGGTAATTTTGCTTCAAGGACATGTGAACTTCATCAAAACAAGAGTTAACATTGACTCACATGCGTAACGCAAACTACGACAACCAAGGAACCGACTACATGGAGTACAAAAAAAAACAACTAAGCAAAACACACACACACACACACACACAAACACACACACACACACACACACACACACACACACACACGCACGCACACACGCACGCACGCAAGCACGCACGCACACACACACGCGCATACATCCACCTTCCTACTTACACGAGATATCAAGTGTTTCGATTGTCTGAAGTTAGCAACTGACTATAATTTTTTTTTATGGTTCACAAAACGGTAATATATAACTACGTCAACATCTCAGTCGTGGTAAAAGTTTCATCGATTGATTCACACACACACACACACACACACACACACACACACACACACACACACACACACACACACACAAGCGATAACACTTGAAGAGGAATAGTTTCATTTAACTCTGAACACATACTCATTGACTCCATTGAAGCAATTAGACCATCTGTGCCAAAATGTGGAAAGGAATTGCGGAAGACTACGGGAAGTGATCAGCTAGTTCAAGTTCCATCTGGGAAAACCATGCTTCATCCTCCTGCAACAAAAAGAGAGTGACATTTTCATTCTTGTCCATAAGAATGTCAGGCCGGCTCGTCCTGGTGTATGTGAGAATTCTTCATTAAGAAAGAAAGAAAAAAAAATGTGTGTGTGTGTGGGTGGGGGGGGGGGATGAGGGGGAGGGGGGGGGGGTCCTGTTTTCGATTTCTTCGTACATAGAATCGGATAGGTGGGTCAACGTTAAAAAAAGGTTGTTTTTTTTTGTTTTGTTTTTTGTTGTTGTTTTTTTTTTCTTTTTCCCGGAGAATTTACTTGTACACTCACGCTAAACGTAGAATACTGCTCTAGCTTCCCAACAGTGAACCAGACAGGGGTCAGGGGAAGTAACTATGTGACACGAGTGATGTCCCTTGCGTCGGCTGCTATTTGATTAGCCCAACTGTAAGAAAGCATTCACACACAACCCTTTCGTGGGAAGATGGGGGTGGGGAAGGGGGAGTGGATGTTATGTCTGATGAGAAAATGCAAAACAGGTCTTGTATTATGCAAACACTTATTGCGCAAGCATTAATCGTGGTTATCAAGCTGAGCCAGGCATAAAACCAACGCCGCGTATAAATGAGGGGTGAGCGTGGGAGTCTGGGAGTTTCACGTCCGTTTCCAACACGAATGGGTGATATAAAAAGACGGGGCAACGAGAAAAAAAGCCGGCACAAATATATGGCCCCAGTCGGGATTCGAACTCACGACCCGAGCCCTGAAAGTCCAACGCTCTACCGCTTGGTTATGTCGCGGCTCATAACGTGCATGCTGCTTTCGGCCGGGGTACGTCGCATACCACGTACTCCGCTTTCGCGCAAAAACTTTATGACAGTGACCACTGCAGCTGTATAATTACGTATTATTCGTACTCTTTTGTCGAAACGCATGATGCATGGCGACTCACCCCAAAATCTGACAAGTGCTCCGTCACGGGAGCCGAAGTCGCCGGATCGCCCTCTGTTCCCGCAGCGCTTCCATCATCACCCTCCCACTCATCCACCGCACTGTCCACCTGTTTTGGAGAAGAAAAAAAAAAAAAAAAAGACAAACCGTGATTTCCGCACCAGCTGTGTCCGCGTCCAACGCCTCTTTTCTGCCTGAGCAGGGCAAATATCAAGTAGAGGCGCGTCTTTCCGGCGTAACTGGTTCACAAATCGTTCTAAGCTGTGTGGCATCAGTTGTACCACTTAAATAGATGCATACAGGCATACAACAGTGCGAAGAGAACTTTTCGTTGAATGAGCTTCATCTGTGCATCAGAATCAGTCACCCGGTCACAACGTGGCATCTGTAACCATTGCTGTGACTCAGGTCGGCGTATATTTTGTTCTAGACGCGTACCGCATACTGAGCAGACAACGTTATTTGGTTGCGAACTGAGAGCCAGCTAGACGGCGCTGATTGGGTGGCTATTTTTGGGAAGATTTGTCGAGTCCCAGTCTGTTCAGGAATGGACCGTAGGTTCAAAGAAAGTCGTATTTCTCTAATAGTAGAAGCCACGAAGTCATGAAAACGGTCGCGATATCCAAATGAAACATTCTTCTATCTGGCAATTAGCAATAGAGCTTCGAAAGCGGCATTTTTCCATCTCAGCATCGCTACGAACGTGGAGGCTGTAGTACAAAGCGAAAAGCGAGGCGTCTGCTAAAGACGTTTGTTAGTGTCGCAGTCACTCGCTGAAGAGTTTCAAGCTGTTGAACTTTTGTTTGCACGGCCAGCAGACAACAGTGGTTTGCATTCAGAAATTCATGACCGATTTTAACAGCTAAAAACATTAGTGGATAATGAAATGCACCAATAAATGCACTAGGTCTATTTGCGACCATACAGTAAGCAATGTTTAAGATATCAATTTTCCGAGAATAAAGTCCTCACAAAGATCGGATTTGAAAACGTGAGGGGGTCAGATAGGTTATATACAGGCTAGAATTGCGGACACAGTCAGCAAATGCACTGACAACTGAAGATGAACCATGTGCACTCCATGGTACAGTAATCATTCAACAACAACAAACTAGAGAGGCAGAAGCCTCCATGGCTCCCTTGTGACACTGGTCAAGGTCATTCACAAAAGTATGTTTGTAGAGCTCTTATCACTATCCAGTATCATGCTAAGTGATGTGTCCGGCGCTCTGAGTTCCTGGCAATATTACAATTTTCCCCGAAACAGTTTGTACAGCCTTGACCTTTGGTCAAAGTCATTCAAAAGAGATCTTATCAATGTCTATCATCATGCCAAGTTTGATGCCTCTAGCATTTGTAGTTCCTCCGAAAACAGTAATGTTAAAATTCACAACAGACAGCTTTAATGACCTTGACCTTCAGTCAAGGTCATTCAGAAAGGTAGGTCTCATTGCTGTCTATCATCATGCCTCGTTTGGTGCCTCTACTGTTTGTTATTTTGGAGAAAATGCCAAGGTTAAAGTTTCCCAAAAAACGCTTGCATGACCTTGACCTTGACTAAAAGTCACTGAACACAGGTATGTCTGTAAAGGTGCTGCCAATGTCAATCATCGCACATAGTTTGATGCTTCTGATTCTTCTAGATACTGAGAAAAGCAAATGTAAAATTTCCGAACAGACTGTTTCAATGACCTTGACCTTCAGTCAAGGTCATTTAAGATGGTATGTGTGCATAGGTCTTATCACTGTCTATCAGCATGCCAGGTTTGGCACCTCTGCTGTTCATTGTTTCTGAGAAAATGCCAATGTTAAGGTTTCACAAAACTATCTTGTACGGCCTTGACCTTGACAGAAGGTCACTGACTACATGTATATCTGTAAAGTTCTTATCAATGTCTATCATCATGCAAAGTTTAAAACCTCTGGCATTTGTAGATTACGAGAAAATGCCAATGTAAACTTTTCAAACAGAGAGCTTTAGTGACCTTGACCTTGGGTCAAGGTCATTCAAAATGATATGTTTTGAAAGGTCTTGTGCTAGTCTATCAGCATGCCAAGTTTGGTGCCTCTACTGTTTGTAGATTCTGAGAAAATGACAACGTTAAAGTTTTCTGGACACACACACACACACACACACACACACACACACACACACACACAGACGACGGAGGGTTAATACATAGACTCCCATTGTTACACAAGGGAGCCAAAAATGCTGAAAACATTAAACACCTGCAAGATGACCCTTTTTAGAACATGGTCACTGGATCTTATGGATAATTTCACGAGCTACCACTACGGCACATCTCATTAACTCCACTTCCTTGTAATCAGAAATCAGATCTTCCATCGCCATATCTATTCAGGATAAATTTCCCACGCTCTAGAACTAAAATTTCCTCTATGTCACCTGGGGTGTTGAAGGCATACGATTCTCTGGTCGAGTTTGATTAGCGGGTCTGCTAGGGTTTCCAGAATCTAGAAGGTTCCACAGGGAATGTCTCAGATCCAGTTCCAGCGCTTTGCCGTTACTCACCTGCAGCGGAAGCGATTGTTAGACAGCTCAAGATTGATAAGTGTAATGATAGTACTCAGATAAAAATAAATGAAAAATAAATGAAAAGTTATTTGCAGCGAAACCCCCCACCCCCCACACACACACACACAGACACACACACAGAGGCACGCACGCACGCACACCTCCCACGAAAAAGTAGAGAACATAACTCTACAAATCGGACGTTACACCCTACACTGAGAGGGGAGCCGGGGTGGTCGAATAGTAGAGCATGGGACTTCTAATGCTCGGGTCGTGAGTTCGATCCCGGCTGGGGCCAAATATTTGTGCTGGCTTTTTCATCGTTGCCCCGTCTTTGATATCACCCTATGTGGTGGAAAAGGACGTTAAACCCCCAAACACCCACCCACTCACCCACCCCTACACTGAGAAACAAAGTTTTCTGGTGACCACAAGCGTTGTATTTTCAACAGACGCGCTCTGCTTAAAACTGTACATTATTCTGTCACTGATAACGTTTTGACGGTTCATTTGCTTACTTTTCCATTCTGCTACTGAACAATAAACCAACGTGCGCGCGCGCACACACACACACACACACACACACACACACACACACACACACACACACGAAGTGAGTCAGATGGGCAGACAGGCAGACACATTCTGAGAGAGAATTCAAAGCAATAAACAGAAGGACGACAAACGTTCGTGCCGACTGCAAAAATCAACATAAAATCACGTCTCAACAAGGGGAAACAGAGAGAGAGAGATGATGATGATGAAGGTGATGATGATGATGATGATGATGATGATGATGAAACTTTATTTCTCAACCGTAAAAGTATTGACAGGAAAAAAAAAATCGTCAGTTTGCAAACATGCCGTTGCTAATACTACAGAAGATTAGAGAAAAGCAAATAATAAGAATGAAAAGACAAAAAAAGAAACAACAACAAATTTGAAGGAAAAAATCTGGAACCAGAGAACACAGTCATGCACATTCGCAGACACCCGCTCGCGCGCAGGCAGAGAGAGAGAGAGAGAGAGAGAGAGAGAGAGCGCAGGCGCGAGGGACTGAGGTAGGAAATTACTTTGAAGTGTTTTTGCACAGCTGCCCGGAAAGATGGGCTGACACTCCGTGTAAAGATGGTCGCCAGCGACTCAGATATGATAGGAATGAAGACGTCCAGACTATTCTCTGCCCGCTGAAATTTAAAAAAAAATCAGAAATCCCAGACACGTTTTCGTTAGTTTAGTTTCATTTAAAACATTTCATTTAAAAAAAGGGTGTGTGTGTTCTGTATCCATTGTCCCAGCTGCACTGAGCTGGCTTTAAAACAAAAACTAATCTGAGCATTCTAAGTGAAATAAGTTCACACCAATCATATCGCAACATAATTATGGACGACTGATGTTAAAAAGTGACTTCAACTGGGTCGTGACATGTCAAGTTTCGAGTTTTTAAGTTTCCGTGCATATGATAGCACGAAGACAAATGGAATGAAGAAAATATTTGGAAAAAACAACAACAACAAAAATGTGCATATTGTGAGGAGGGAGAAAAAAAGGAGAGAGAGAGAGAGAGAATTAACTGTTTTTGAGGGTCGTTGCGTGTCCGATTTGCAAACGGACGTGTTCAATGTAGGCATCTTTAACTGATTTGACCTTGGTTAGCAAGTAGTTCTATGAAGACGAATAAACACGAAACACGAACATAACTAGAGAGGCAAAAGCCTCCATGGCTCCCTTCATACACAGGTCAAGGTCATTCACAAGAGTATGTTTGTAAAGCTCTTCTCACTATCCATTATCATGCCAAGTGTCTCTGGCGCTCTGAGTTCATGGCAATATTACAATTTCCCCTGAAACAGTTTGTATGGCCTTGACCTTTGGTCAAGGTCATTCAAATGAGATCTCATGAATGTCTATCATTATGCCAAGTTTGATGCCTGTAGTATTTGTAGTTCCTGCGAAAACAGTAATGTTAAAATTCACAACAGACAGCCTTAATGACCTTGATCTTCAGTCAAGGTCATTCAGAAAGGTAGGTCTCACTGCTGTCTATCACCATACCTCGTTTGGTGCCTCTGCTGTTTGTTGTTTTGGAGAAAATGCCAAGGTTAAAGTTTCCCAAAAAAACGCATGCATGACCTTGACCTTGACTAAAAGTCACTGAACACAGGTATGTTTGTAAAGGTCCTACTAATGTCAATCATCGCACATAGTTTGATGCTTCTGATTCTTCTGGATTCTGAGAAAATGCAAATGTAAATTTTCCCAACAGACTGTTTTAATGACCTTGACCTTGAGTCAAGGTCATTCAAGGTGGTATGTGTGCATAGGTCTTATCACTGTCTATCAGCACACCAGGTTTGGCGCCTCTGCTGTTTGTTGTTTCTGAGAAAATGCCAATGTTAAGGTTTCACAAAAATAGCTTGTACGGCCTTGACCTTGACACAAGGCCACTGCCTACATGTATATCTGTTAAGTTTTTATCAATATCTATCATCATGCAAAGTTTAAAACCTCTGGTGTTTGTAGATTCCGAGAAAATGCCAATGATAAATTTTCAAACAGAGAGCTTTAGTGACCTTGACCTTGAGTCAAGGTCATTCAAAATGATATGTTTTGAAAGGTCTTGTGGTTGTCTATCAGCGTGCCAAGTATGGTGCCTCTGCTGTTTGTAGATTCTGAGAAAATGACAATGTTAAAGTTTTCTGGACACACACACATACACACACACAGACAGACAGACAGACAGACGACGGAGGGTTAATACATAGACTCCCATTGTTACACAAGGGAGCCAAAAACGTGTTGCGCGTGCCTGTCTCTGTACGTGGGCAGAAAATACTTCTTAAATTAACAATACCCCCCCCCCCCTCCCCACCCCCCCAAAAAAAAACCCACAACAAAAAAAAAAAACAAAAAAAAACAGTTTTAGATGTCAAGTTAGTTGTTAGTGGTGCAGTTCTTCCAACCATAGTGTTGTTGTTGTTGCTTTATTTCTTTCACGCAGCTTTTCTCGGCTGAAGAGGAGTATAATATACATATTATGTCATCGTCGTAGCTCAATACTGCTTTTCTTTATAAAAGATCAGAAAGCAGACTTTCAACTCTCATACTTCAAACCTGCAAGGCCCCTACAACACACCGCCCACTAACCCTCTCGCCACAGGCAAATCCGAAATGAACTGCCATACTTTTTATCCTTCCAAAATCCAGCGGGTTGTACTTTTTCGGAAACCTAGTGTTGAATGAAATCTTGCCACCATGCAAATCACAATGCCCAAAGGCACCGGAGAGCGTTCTGGCAGACTGAATTTCCATAAACGATCGTATCCGTTTCACAATCCAGATCCTGAACGATTTTTAAGATGTCCATGATCGCCAAACAGCTTGTGAAATGAGAATCAAGTGTTTTTGCGTGTTTGTTTTTCAGTCTTTCTTTCTTTACCGTCTTCTCATCCTTGAGTCGATGTGGTTCCGATTTCGTGCGTGTGTGTGTGTGTGTGTGTGTGTGTGTGTGTGTGTGTGTGTGTGTGTGTGTGTGAAATAACAAGGGCACCCTGTGGATTGTACACTGACACAGTGGGAAGTGACCGCATACGAGTACGAGTGAAGTCTCGATACCCACTATATCTTCCGCACACTTGAATTACCAGTGCATACAACGTTTCACACACAAAAAAGGTTGTCTGCGACAAACGATCAAAAGTGCCTCCTCTGTGGGTGATTGAAATGCCCTGTTCCGTGCACGCGGCAATGGCTAAAAATTAGAATCGAATTGATGGTGTGTCTAGATCTGTGTCGTCGAACAGGCTGGGTTATGGTATATCACATGCAGAGTGGAAAATTATATAATTTACGTGAACATCTGTGTCAGCCTCACGAAACAGATCCCGCAGGCTCTCATCCGCAGCATCGGACACTGCCTTATCGCTGACTCCCATGTGAAGCTCTCTGATGCGTTCTAAGTACTCTGCAAGATCAAATGTCACGCAGTCAAAAAAAATAAATAAATAAAGCTGCAATGAGAAACCTTTGTGCAGACTGATAAGCTCGAATGTTTCGTGTCTTTTTTATGATTGTTTTTTTACGCTTCCGATGGATAGTATTGGCGGCTCTTCCAGAATACTGGAATACGTGCAGACATTTGTCTTCTCAATTATGGACTATGAAGCAATCCCACAAAGATCATTCAAAACGATGTGCACGCACGTCAGAGGACTATTTTCGAACAAGCGATCGCTTCCCAACGTTTGCGTGTGTCATTATCTAAAAAGCTTTCTTCCATTAGTGATCCTAATCTGTTGTCATTTGCCATCAGACAAAAACAACAATTAAGCCTTCTAGTTTTATTTGTATCATCGATCGAACGAAAATTCGAGAGCAATTTCTGTTGTTGAGTTTTTCCTAATCAGAGAAGTTTCTCTCTTTCTTCCCCTCAGTCGATTGAACTAACGACTGCTTATGAAACTGTCCACATATAAATCTATTTTTGTGCGGATGGTTCACCCGAACTGGGTCAAAGAAAATGACCCGCCTTGTTCTGAAGCACAGTTCCGTTTGAATAGTGTTGGAAATCGTGCCTCCCGGGGGCAAGAACGGCCGTATCGTTATTTTGAAATGAGCTGTGTGTCCTAGGTCTGCATCTCTCTAAGGAGAAACCTCAATGGAAACCAAGGAGTGTGTCCATCTATTCTGGCCCGGCGAACGCCTAAGATGAAACGCACGTAAGTCTACCATGTACTTGTTCCAGGAATCGAACGTACGATGAACCGTTTCACATTCGAACGTGAGTCGCCATCGCACTGATGTTACGATGAACCGTTTCACATTCGAACTTCTATGAGCGCGAGACGAATGAGTTTGTCCTAGATCTATCAGCACAGGCTTTGAGCAACCATGCGTGAACATGTTAAACACCTTTCATGCATCCAGTCCCGCGGTAGATGTTTGTTTGCGGCGCACACAAGTTTCGATTACTGTTATGGAAGATCCATCAGTTCAACAAATAAAATGCGCGAACCCCTTTGAGCGGATCAAGTGGTTCCGCAAGCACACCAAACCCATACCGAGTCCACTCACTACCACCCCCCAAAACACAAACACAAAGACAGACAGACAGAGAGGACTTTATTTTGAGAGGATAAACATTGTAGGCATGCTGACGCCTATCTTACAATCTGAAAATTAAAAATCTATGAACCGTATTTACATATTTAAAAACCAAAAACTATATAACGTTGTTTTACACTGTGGATTCAACCAAACTGCCCGAAATATTAGGAGCGAAGTAGGAAACTGTGTAGCTTTGATTTAAGAGCAAATGGGGGATTATTCCAGGCAGGAGCTCCAGAAAATACCAAAGCGCCTTTGAGTCTGTTGAAAATGGCATTGTTTGTCGACACAACGCGTCAAACTAGAACCAAACAAAGGCGGCAGATGCGCACGGAGAAGGACGTATAGTTGAGTGGTCAAAACTCGCGGCTTATCTACACGCTCGGGTCTTATCTATACACCAAACAGATCAAACCGGTAACATCAATGCGATGGCGACTCACGGTCAAGCCGCATGTGGGATTTTGAAAAACTTGCACCAGCTCGCTGGTGTAACACGCCGGATGTACTGCCCGGCTAAATATACTCCTGGGCACTTGTCGCTTTTAAGCTGGGTGTACTCCCTCTTGTCTAAGCCACGTGCAAACTAACGATTTGTTTCATTGGTGAAGTTTTTCATACTAGGGTGTGACTTTTTGGAATGATCTCCCAGCATCAATCAGACATGCATAAACCATCCTTCTGAAAACCCACCTCTTCACTGCCCTCATCAATAGCTGTTGCCACATCATCATCTTGCTCTGTGTGTGTGTGTGTGTGTGTGTGTGTGTGTAGACGCCGAGCGCAGGGGAAGTCGTGTATGATGATGCACGTTGTATGTTTGTAGTTAAAGGTATGTTGTGTGTGTTCTGGGTGAGTGAGTGTGTGTTGATTGTAAGGCGCCCTGAGCTCCTGCGGGAGGGAGGGCGTCCCTTAAATACCCACATCATCATTATTATTATTATTAAGTGGTCTCAGCTTGGGAGTAAATTTTCCGTGTGAACGTGGAGTGTGTCTGACTTCGGTGGGCGGGTGGGTATTTCGGAGTTTAACGTCCTTTTCTACCACGTAAGGGTGATAACAAAGACGCTGCAACGAGAAAGAAGCCAGCACAAATATTTGGCCCCAGCCGGGGTTCGAACTCACGACCCCAGCATTGAGAGTCCACCATTCTGCTACCCCGGCTCCCCTGTCTGACTTGGCCTAAAGGAAGTACATCCAGCTTTAAAGCGGGAAGCGCCCCGGAGTATATGGAGCTGGGCAGTACCTCTCCTCATGGTACACTGCAAATATAGTACGCGACGTGTCCTGTCGCCGAAATCATTTACCAGTGACATTTCTGTACCCCTCTGACTCACACACGCTGAGAGAAGAGCATAAGGACAGACATCACAATTCCACATCTCCCACGGCGCACACTCGCTGACCGGGGTCCCCGGGGACTTTGAGTAGGAGGTGCCCCCCCGTCTTCATCAATTTTAGGGGGGGGGGGGGGGCATTTGGGGACAGTTAAAGATTTACGCCATGTTGGCGTTGGGCGAGAGTGACAGCGATTCAAACGTGTCCCTCCCACGTGTCGCGAGCGGAACGATCACCGACAGCTTTCTGCAAGACTGATCTATGCCTGCAATCGATGGCCCTGGGTCCGATTTATGCCACTTCTTCGTGAGACGACGCGTGTTGTAAACTGCAGCACTTAGAACGATCCGATCAATTTTTGAAAGAAAAGGTGCTTGTTCATTCCATTCAACGGAAGGAAGTTTAGCAACCTGCTGGATCGAAAACATTATTGGATTCCATCGTGTGTTTGCTTGCTTGCTTACAAACATTCTTGGCCTTTTGAAAACAATTGCTGCGCTCTTTTGTTTGCTTCCTGTTATTTGCTTGTCTGCTTTCTCTGTTATTATTATTATTATTATTATTTATTGTTATTATTGTGTTGCTTGGCCGGTTACTTTTATTTCGACGTTACCTTCACGAGGGTCTTGAAGTGATTGGACACGGCCCTAATGGACTGGTTACGGGAGAAAAGGACAGCTTAACTTACTGAAAAGTCCAGCTGAACAGTATTCAGTTTAGACAGGCAGGTTGGCCACATCTGATTTATCCCTGACTCTGATTGACAAGTTACAGAAACGTGTTGCTTGTTTGGTGGTTGCGTTTGGGCATTACTGAGAAATTCAGTACCACGTGACTGTGTCACGCGCGAACCCACCTCTGCCACAGACACTTGTATCTGTGAACGACACCAGGAAGGCCAGTAAAAGTACAAAGTTGCCAGATCGTGCCCATGACGGCAACCTAGACAGATCGTCAGCCACAAGATTTCCTGCAAAACAAAATAAAGATGACTCCAATTTCCCTTCTCACAAAACATAAAGCAGGTCGACATCGGTTTCAATAATTTAAAACCCTTCCCTGCCTCCCCCCCCTCCCCCCCCCCCATCCCACCCACCCACCCTCGGCACACATTCACTCCTTGTCCTCCCCTCGCAAAAGACACTCAATCTTAAAAACAGAAAACTGGTCTATATAGTTAAAAAAAACTGAGGCAGACAGTGGTCAGAGGAAATAACACACAACCCGCTCTG
>JACVVK020000010.1:422500-440000 GCA_018292915.2 Batillaria attramentaria | reverse complement strand
TTGATGATTAGTACAGCTCCTTCTGCGATACAGTCTTGTTTACACTTTGCGCGGGCGGCAGAACATTCAAATGCTACGACTGTTGTTACACTATAGCGTGCTTAGTGCGGTCGCCGCTTCATCGAGTACGGTCGGTTCTATTGGCTAAGTTCCAGTATTACAGACGCTGTCACTGTCCAGGTATCTAAGTGGTGTGACGATAGATACCACGAAAACAGCTCAGAACGACCTGTGAGCATAAATATGGCAGGCGGCGTTAGCGTTAAAGACCATTTTTAGACTGCGTGTTGTATCAGTCAGTGGATGTAACTTCAGGTTCCTTTTACTCCGTGCTGTCCAGATACTATCCCGGTTCAAAAACAGCCCAGACAAAGGCAAACAAAAGGATAAAGAAACTGTCCCGGTTCCTCCCTTGTCCCGCTGTCGCCCGCTGCTCTGGCCGCTGGACGCGAAGCAGGCGAGGCACTGGAACTGAAGGTCACGCTGCCCGACAATAGGTCTGTCTCCGCATCCCACATACACGGTGGACGTCAAAGAGGCTTTTCTCCTGCGGGACACAGTACAGACTAATGAGTCAAGCCAGTGAAAGGACGCTGGGCAGCTTAATGTCATCAAGCTATAGTGCACCTGACGTGCTGCGTAGCAGAAGCGTTGACTTAGAAATGATGATTTGATCCAGAAAGGTTCAGAAGGGAAAACGTCTAGACAGGATGTCAGCCCCCCCAAAAAGGCAATGGCAGCGTTTAATATACTAATTAACTCATTGTTCGTAATCAGTGTTTAGTGATTGTTCTTCGTCATCATGAAGGGCTTCTGAAATAATAAGAGGCGGGGGATGTAAATTCGGGAGAGACGGTCTGACTGGCTGAAAGAGCGAGCGAGAAAGAGAATTGAAACGAAACTTTGTATTAGCACGGTCATTGACGTAGAACAGTCAATTTTCATACCTGCCGTTGGTAACAGTACTAACACTACATCTACTACATCATTTAACAAAGACTGAGGTAAAAAAAAAAAAAAAAAAGAATTCATGAAGCTAAAGGAAAGAAATAAAAACAAAAGCAAAGCGGGTGGGTGGGTGGGTGTTTGGGGGTTTAAAGTCCTTTTCCACCACATAGGGTGATATCAAAATCGGGGCAACGATGAAAAAGCCAGCACAAATATTTGGCCCCAGCCGGGATCGAACTCACGACCCGAGCATTAGAAGTCCAACGCCGTACCTTTCGGCCACCCCGGCTCCCCACATAAAGCAAAGCAAATTAGACAGCTGAGAGAGAGAAATGGAGAGAGAGTTCTTTCACTGCACAGATACTATATTCTAAAAAGAAAATATATGAAACACGCGCGCGCTCAGTGTTCAAAAAGAATTCCGTTTGAAGTCTAGACAGAGACAGAAAGAGAATCTGAGCACGCTTGTCACATCTGTAAAACAGAGGGGGCTATATGCGATGAATAAAAAAGATGTCGAATACCAGGTGTGTTTGTCTTCAATTAAGACATTTAATCGCCTGACAGAGAACGCCTTATCTGCGTCGAACATCGTATGCCTGGCACAATCATGAGACAAGCCTACAGCTTACATTTCTGAAATTTACGAAAGCTTTCATCGTCATGTCTCCAAACAGAATTCGTTCTTTTAATCAGATCCGGGTTCACAAAAGCATGCGTTGCATAAATCGCAGACGCTCTCGGCTGCCTGATACCTGACTACTAAATTTCTACACCTGTGATTAAACAACTGCCTACGTGAACTTATCACGGCGGATAGTGTCTGTGCCCATCTGTCTGTCATAAAAGACACGTGAAAGGAAATGAAATTTGATGTAAGGTTTGGAGCTAATTATTTCGCGACATTCTTGCGTGCCAACGCCAGACATATTACTTGTGTTCGTGAAGAAGCTAAGATAGAACACTCGAAGCATAACTTGCACTCACACACACAACGACAATCCCCCATCGGATATAGCTCATGGGTTGTAGTCTTTGTAAGCGCCTTTTTCTTGTTAATTAACTATGAGTTAGACGTAGCAAAACGTTGCATAGGTCAGAATGTATTTTTAGTGTTATTTTTGAGAGTCTGGAGTAAACAAAAGAAGAGGAGACAGGAAATGATTTTTTTTCAACTTTTTTTGTGATGGGGCTTGTGAACAACCTACAAACCATACAGCTGAAAAGGGGAAAACGATAAAATTTCATCAGTTGCTCTAAATAAAAACATTAATCAATGCTAGATGGTGTAATTGTCAGTCGATGATTCAGAAAATCAGTCAATAGTTTCGAATCAGTTAATCTCAAAGTGATATGTATTTTTGTGTTCAACTGTTTTAGTATTTCAGTTGGTTGGTTGGTTGGTTGGTTGGTTGGTTGGTTGGTTGTCGCAGTTGCTAGTTCCCGACAACATGTCATGAAACCGATTCTCTCCTCTTCTGCGCAGAAATCTGAATAATGGATTGCTTCAGTCATTCTTCCAAAAGGATTTGATAGTGCCGGGCAGGGTAACAACCTCATACAGTATATCAAAACCAGTTCAAATCAAAGTAACAGGATCTGACGGCATTCGCAAGAGGAGACTCATCCACGAGATGAAAGATGATAAGAGCAATGGATTTCCGGTGTCACAAAGTTTCCTTCCCAATATCCTAACAAGGTAGACAAGTAAGAGAGAGAATTACATGTCGCTTGCTTGTTGTTACTGGCGTTTTGCTTGCATGCAGGAAATTTGCCACCATGTTCGACAGATGACAAGGCAAAATTAATTCAGTATGGTGGAGAAGGCAAGGACTATAAACAGCAATAAAGAGAGGGGAATGGATCTCTCTGTCTGTCTCTCTGTCTGTCTATCTGTCTGTCTGTCTGTCTATCTATCCATCCATCCATCCATCCATCCATCCATCCATCTATCTATCTCTGGCGTCATGTTGGTAATGAGACCATTTCTGACTTACATAGTAATAGCCTACTATAGGCCTTTAGTTTATGAATTACACACACACACATATAAATACATACACACACTTACATGTAATAGCTTGGGTCTGTTATAACAGTGCGCCCCACAATCACTTTCTTCAAACGGTATCTGGGACGAAAACACGAACAAAATATATGAACATTTCAGCAGGTTTTCATCTGTAATGACTGTGGTGTTGTGGTCTCACACATAGCAGTGTCTGCCGAAAACCGTGATCACAGAATGAAAGGTATCTTTAAAACAAAACAAAACAACAACAAAAACAGCAATCGCAGATTTCACACACACACACACACACACACACACACACACACACACACACACACACACACACACACACACACACACGCGCGCGCGCGCGCGCTCTGTTTCAAATGTGTGTGTGTGTGTGTGTGTGTGAGAGAGAGAGAGAGAGAGAGAGAGAGAGAGAGAGAGAGAGTTCTAACTTGAAATTTGATCTGCTGGCTTGCCCGTCCACCTTCATGACAAAGGACAGACGAACCTACAGAAAACAAACAGTTCAGGCCAAAATGAAAAAACAAACAAACAAACAAAAAAAACAAAAAAACGCCTGTTGTTTGAGCTGAAAATCGAGAAATCTAGCATCGAAGAAATCAGCCCACTCGAAAGATATATTCGCTGGTTTAAAAAAAAAGCGAAAGTGATACAAGAAAGGGAAAGGCTGTATCTGTTATGCAAGCTGACGACTGATAAGTTGTTTTTTTTAGTATTTTGTCTTTGACGGTGTTCTTCAGTTTCATAAAGTTTCGCATAGGAACCTGGTCATCGGAGTGATGCCTTGAGACACGTCTTTCAAGGCGAATGAATTTATTACATTTGCCCTTTCAACGCTCCTGGACTGAAACATGCGGCAAGAAAGGCTCCATTCTAAACTGAACAAAATGAAGCAAGACAGGTTTAATTCTTACGTGTGGGTTCAAGAGCCTGGTCTGATGCAGGAAGTCGTGGATTGCCTTGCCCATTACCATCACTATGTGTTTCTCTGCAGGTAACTACACACACACACACACACACATACACACACACACACACACACACACACACACACACACACACACACACACACACACACACACACACACACATTCTCCGAGTAAACCACCACATAATATTCAAGTAAACCATGAGACGAAACGAGTGTTCCTTTACATTCACGTTGGGGATGAGCAGTCGGGTCCGACTTTGGCAAGTGCGTTACTGAATGGCCGTATGGTCGCTATCACTGCAAAGTATTGGTTGCATCCGAGGTCCAGCTGTGACATGAGATACCGATTTCACCTGGCTTCCGGGCTGCTCATCGGGGGGTTCTCTGCGGGTTCTCCAGCTTTCCTGCCCTCACCCAGTAAAATTCAACAATAGGTTAGGTTGGCGGACGCAATTCGAATTTCCCGAAAGGGATAATACACTAGTAGTAAAACAAGTACACACACACACACAACTAGAGAGGCAAAAGCCTCCATGGCTCCCTTGTGGCACAGGTCAAGGTCATTCACAAGAGTATGTTTGTAAAGCTCTTATCACTATCCATTATCATGCCAAGTAAAGTGTCTCTGGCGCTCTGAGTTCATGGCAATATTACAATTTTCCCCGAAACAGTTTATATGGCCTTGACCAATGTCTATCATTATGCCAAGTTTGATGCCTCTAGTATTTGTAGTTCCTCCGAAAACAGTAATGTTGAAATTCACAACAGACAGCTTTAATGACCTTGACCTTCAGTCAAGATCATTCAGAAAGGTAGGGTGGGTGGGTGGGTGTGGGTGGGGTGGGTGTTTGGGGGTTTAACGTCCTTTTCCACCACATAGGGTGATATCAAAGACGGGGCAACGATGAAAAAGCCAGCACAAATATTTGGCCCCAGCCGGGATCAAACTCACGACCCGAGCATTAGAAGTCCAACGCTCTACCATTCGACCACCCCGGCTCCCCTCAGAAAGGTAGGTCTCATTGCTGTCTATCATCATGCCTCGTTTGGTGCCTCTACTGTTTGTTGTTTTGGAGAAAATGCCAAGGTTAAAGTTTCCAAAAAAAAACGCTTGCATGACCTTGACCTTGATTAAAAGTCACTGAACACAGGTATGTCTGTAAAGGCGCTGCTAATGTCAATCATCGCAGACGCACATATAGTTTGATGCTTCTGATTCTTCTGGATTCTGAGAAAATGCAAATGTAAATTTTCCCAACAGACTGTTTTCATGACCTTGACCTTGAGTCAAGGTCATTTAAGGTGGTATGTGTGCATAGGTCTTATCATTGTCTATCAGCATGCCAGGTTTGGCGCCTCTGCTGTTTGTTGTTTCTGAGAAAATGCCGATGTTAAGGTTTCACAAAAATAGCTTGTACGGCCTTGACCTTGACACAAGGCCACTGACTACATGTATATCTGCAAAGTTCTTATCAACGTCTATCATCATGCAAAGTTTAAAACCTCTGGTATTTGTAGATTACGAGAAAATGCCAATGTAAAATTTTCAAACAGAGAGCTTCAGTGACTTTGACCTTGAGTCAAGGTCATTCAAGATGATATGTTTTGAAAGGTCTTGTGGTTGTCTATCAGCATGCCAAGTTTGGTGTCTCTGTTGTTTGTAGATTCTGAGAAAATGACAATGTTAAAGTTTTCTGGACACACACACATACACACACACACACACACACACACACACACACACACACACACACAGACGACGGAGGGTTAATACATAGACTCCCATTGTTACACAAGGGAGCCAAAAATGGAAAACCCTCACCCTCAAGTGGATATGAGTGCCAGGTGCGTCATCCCTGTCTCCTGACGCACGGAGGTCCATCTCGGCAGTGTGGACCTGTAGACCATGCTCACCAGGCGTCAGCTTGACACACACGCCGCTCACCACCGCCCGCTCCCCAGGCTCACCGCTGGGTTTGCATGTCACGACAACGAAGTGATGCTCCTCACTCACGCACTGCACGTGCAGTACCAGTGCCTTCAATTTGTCCAGTTGCCCCTCTACGGTAAAGACATAGGCAGTGTTATAGAAGTTTTGAAGGTTGAAGCTATGAAGGTTTATAGGTACTGGCTATGAACCTTTTTGGTGCTGGCGAGGTACGTTTACTGGTACTGGCTATGATGGATTACTGGTACTCGCTAGCGATTTACTGATACTGGCTCGCGCCCTCTCCCCCCCCCCCCCCCCCCATCCTTTTTCTTTTTTACCTGCTCTTATAATAGGTCCACAGTAAGGAAATTCTTACCTCGTAATAAATCGAGAACTGGAAACTGACAGGAAGTTGATACTGGAAAAGAAAAGAAAAATCTGTGTTGTATGAAACGCGACCAAGCGACCCCCCCCCCCCCTCTCTCTCTCTCTCTCTCTCTCTCCAGTGCTTTATTTTGTTTTAGAGTATTAGGGGTCAGAAACCAGGCAATGCACTAGGTAGCCTTTTTCGGTTTCCATGGTTTCCTGTTATTTGCGGAATCAGTTTACTAACTGGTGTAAACAACAGATCAGAGAGAGAGACAGAGAGAGCAACAGCAAAATTAAACTTGAAACTGGTCACGAAATTCAGTGTGTTTTGGGGCCTTAATTAAAAGTCCTGATCTGATTTGATTGGCTCCCATGCTCGACCTACTGACCTTTCAAGTGACACAATAGATGTGTGTCTTCATCTTGTGAAACAGCCTTGATTCGCACTGACAGACTTTGGGTCGTTTCAGATTCGTCTTCCTCTTTCCAGGCCAAAATCCAGGAAGCCAGCTTAAACAAACAAAACAGTTGCGACAAAATGCAGCTCAGGTTCTGTTATTTTAAAAAAAAAAAAAAAACTGCCTGAAAAGTGAAATGCAAACCGGCTGGAGGCAACAAGCAAAAGGGCACCAAGGCAAATTTCGGAATCATGTGATGCCACTTGGAAACTGAAACCTGACACGAAGTGCGATTGTCTGAAATTTAAGTTGATTTCATTTTCTTCCAGCAGCCCGCTGTGTCAGCCCTTCCATCCGGATCATTTGCGTAAGCGACTGGCGTGGTTTCGGTGCTTTCTTAAAGGCTTTTGTCCCCAAACCTGCACAGACTCGCGCACGCATTTTCCGAGCATGAAACCCCTCAGCCCCCCCCCCCCCCCCCCCAACGCCCCCTCCCTCCCGGCGCCTCGCTCTCCCTGTACCTTTTTTTATTTTTTTTTTCTTACCTCCCCCTCCCCCCCCCCCCCCCCCCCCCTTCACCATTTTGGCGACGTCATGAATGCCGATTCCCTCCTAACTTTATTTCATTTTTTATTTTTTATTTTTATTTATTTATTTTTTTATTTATTTATTTTTTTTTTGGGGGGGGGGAGGGGGGTGCTCTCGCCTATAGGCTGGGGGTTGGAATTCGTTGAGAGTGACACCGCACTCGTTGCACAAATTGCGGGACCAGCGGACAAGCCTGCTGAACTACCGCCCACTCTCTCTCCCCCTCTTTCTGTTTCTTTGCAGGGCAGTTTGTAAGACAGGCAGTTGTTACCGCCTGGATAGCGGACGGAACCATGGCAACATGATGCAGTTTCAAGGTACATGACTACACAATACCCAAGAAGCTTCGGTCATGATATCTACCGTCTCGCGTCTGGTATTCCGTAATTCGACCCCCGGAGCAAAACATGAGCCTAAGTTCAGTACAAAATAAGAAAGAAAAAAAACAAAGGCTTTTGAAAAGTTAGTTCCGGCTATCTACGCGTTCGTGAACGTTAGAATAGGAAACAGAACACGTGTGTGTGTGTGGGGGGGGGGGGGCTTACCTCTGCAACTACGACGGACAACGCTGGGGTTTTCGACGTCATCTTGTTAGTCTGTGTTTGCCACTTCTCCCTAGTAGGACCATTGTCATGCCTCTGCAGTCCTAGTGCTGTACAATAACCTCAGAAAAAAAAAAAAATCCAAGTAATGATGTTGATAAAACTTTCTTTACACAGGGATTGTAACTGAGATATAATTATGCTCATGCAAATTTTCTCTGACATTTGTATCTTCTTTGGAAGGAAGTGTAAGCTATGCTATGCAAATTCTGGACAACAGGTAGAACTGAGAGACAGGTTATCATAAATATGCCTGAAAATCTTTCCTTGAAAGAAAATGGAAGCTATTTCCACCGCTTCTGGGTGCAAGAAATATACAAGATCATGAACAAGTAATGATGAAAATGACATTTTCTCACACGTGTTGAAATACAGGGTTTACAGAAATCAGTTCCTACATTTTGTCCTCGAAAATATATAGAAGCCATTCCATTGCCAGTTCGGTCATTTTGTGCCCTACCGATGATGTAAAGTGGATACGAGCGGAGCCGCCGTAAACTCCATAGTTAGATTACACAAAGTAACCCAGCAAAAGCCGCGAGTCTGCAAACTAGTTTCTTTTAATATCACGCCGATAGTGGTCGCAAACGTGAAATGTGAATGTATATGAATGAGCACACCATGTTATGCAAGACGCAAGTCAGCGGCTATTTGATACAGAAGGCAATTCCTGACATTTTGCTTCGTTTCCTTTTGCAATCTGAATCAGGATCCGTAAATTAGCCGAGGGCGCGGGGGGAGGGGGGGGGAGAGAGAGAGAGAGAGAGCCTCAGAGAGGAGAGAAAGAGACCCTACTGGCCTAGATTCACTACGCTATGCGGCTATAGCGGATCCAGAGCCCTTGGAGACGCAGAGCGAGATTATCTCTCAGTCCATTACTACCTCATGCAGAGCCTGTTTTCCTCGTCAAGCGTTCCAACAAGCAATTTTGCATCCGATCTGTCAATGGGCATCGATGCTTGTCAGGTTGGGTGCAATATCAACGAAATAATCAGTGGTTTGAATGTCAAATTTTCCCCACTGCGCACTTGCAAAGGAAAATCAACCTCCGCGTGAAAAAGAGCACTGAGTAAGGGAGACCACTGAGAGCGAAACCACTCAATTTCCTGACAGCTGCAGGTTTCCACTATTCAAACGATTGTTTGATGTACGAGAGACTGACATTACAGTTACGTCTTAGTTAGGTACTTTTTCAATTAGTCAGTTAGTCAGTCAGTCATTTAGTGATCGAATTAGATATAGATTTGACTTCTAAATTACAAGAAGCTCCTCCTCGGGGAGAGTTACGTTATACAATGTGTATTACTGCTTTACAAAGTCGTGTTTGTGCTTCCTACACGCGCACACCTGCCAACACACATATGTTCTGGGCGGTTGCACGTTGTGCCATTTTAGTAGTGAAGCATGTGAATGAACGTACTACTTTAGTAAATCGCACATATAATAATAATAATATAGGGCTTATACTCAGCGAGCCCTAAGCGCTTACAAAGTTTAGAAGAAGAAAAAAATGGCATGAAAATAATGCCAGAGAGAACAATAAAAGACACAGCAATTGTCACACACACACACACACACACACACACACACTGTTGTATTTTTCTCCTGCTATGTCGCTCTCTCGGTGCACTCGCAGAGAAGACACGGGATACAACAGGCTAGAACTCCAATACTTTATTAACAGAAGATGCGTGAGAACAAACTCATGAAAGAGGAAGAACCCAGAACGCTGTGCGGTGCTGCTTATATACTAACAGGTCAGATCTAGAACATTCTGCAACATACTGGCAAGTACGGAATCTTTCCAAGGTTACGTAATCTACTGACGTTACTGCACTCGCATGTTCTGGGATGGTCTAGAAATTTCCATCGAAATGCAGTGACTTCGCGATCTCTACAACACACACACACACACACACACACACACACAGAGTTCTGTCAATCCCTCATTACTGCTGCTGGGCTGAGAACAAGCGTGTTTTGACTGCAGTTTTAAAGCCGGTGGGGTCCGAATCTTTATGCCTTTTTTTTTTTTTTTTTTTTTTTGGGGGGGGGGGGGGGATGGTCCAAGTGTTCCACATACATTATCGCTTAGGCTGTTCTTTCTCCATCATACCGTCCGTTCGCTTCATAACAAGGATCGGAAGGATCAAAGGTTATCTGGGAGTTCATTCGTGCTTAGCAACGTGGTATGCCTGACTGCGTAAGCTAGTGCTCGGTTTCTCAGCCGCCCCGCTGTCTGATTTTCAACATCATGTTACAACATAGCGCTTTACCTCGCACGCAAGAGGTGTACCTTGGATGAACAGAACCACGTGGCAATAGCGTAGAAATCCCGGCAAAGGAGTGATACGTTCATTCGTTTCATGTCGATGTCAGTGACAAACTAGATGGATCATCAGGCATGCAGACTCAGTGAGCAAACACAGACCCATCAGATCAAAGACCGTGGAGCGATAAGGAAACTCGGCGCATCTCCTAGTACCGACTGCATGTCGTTGAGTTGTCGTTCATTTTTCCGTACTGACACCTTCTTACCACCACCACCACCACCACCACCACAACAACAACAACAACAACAACAACAACAACAACAACAACAACAACAACAACAATTGAGATCACGCATTAACGGCGCTTTCCCATGCAGTCGCTTTACCAAACCTCCACAACCCATTATGCACGCTTACGTGAACTACACGCACTCATTCGCATACTTAGCACTGTTAATATGCACTTTGCAGTCGCGAGGTCAGAAATATTCATCAGTGTTTATTTGTAATTCTGGAGGAGACGGAAGCTGAATAATGAAATAAATTTTTTAAAACTATTTTTTAAAAAAAAGTTTTAAACTGAACTTTTTATAATTAGTCACTGGCTGAACAACCATCAAACCGAGGGAGGCAGTGCTGCACTGAATGGCCTCCCTATCAGTGAACCACTTCTTAGCGACCTTGATCTACCAATGTCAAACGTAAGGATTAGCTTCGTCGATAAAGTGGCTACGGCTCACAGTAACGGCTACTTACAAATCCCCGGTGGTCAAGCGATTCCTTTCGACCAGCAACATCCAAATCTCTTCGGTGTTCGGTGGCAGTCATCACTCAACAGACCTCTCCAGGGCCAACAACGAATGAGCAGTTCAGCCAATCAAGAGATTCTTCACAGGTCAAAACTCCCTGCAGTTTTAAAGGCCCTACACGTTTTCACACAGCAATGTCTGTCATACACATGTGTTTTGTGTCGTGAATACGGTTAATCAAACACACATCAGACACTCAGGTCGTGACAAACTGCTGCCTGCCACGTAGAGGAGGAGAAAGCGGCACCGCTTGTAGGCCCTAGCAACGGTTATATGGGGCTCTTGGAAAGGTCCATTGGACAGCCCAAAGTTGTGTCGTACTACACTGTCATGAATCACGCGCTCACGGTAAGTAAGCTTGCATTTGCAATGGGTTGCTTCGCGGGTAACGTCACACAGATGTGAGTCGGGACATTTACAAGACTACCTACAAGCAAGCAGGCAGTTTTTTTAGGAAGGCAAACAATATCACACATCAACAACAAAAGGAAAAAAAAAAAAAACTGAAGTGTTGCCGATACGAGCAAGATGACAGAAACGCACGAAGACATGGATCTTCAAGGCAGCGAACAGACTGAAGATGGTGCTGGACGGATACTGAGTCACGTTAACACCACGCCAGCCGAAGCTGAGGTCAGTATGAACATGAACGGTCTTTTAGGAAGAGACAAAGCAGCAGATTGTGAAACTAACCAGGACTCACACATATCTTCTGAAAGGGAAGAAGTTCCAAAGGACAACGTCGGTGACGCGGACTACACACTTGAGAACGGCATGCCCTGGAAGACTGACATGTATTCGAATTCTGGTATGACCAATGATTGTGTTAAGGTCGGGAAAATATTCCCGGAAACAGGCCACGAGACAGAACAGTCCTTTGAGATGCGCGATGCCAGTACCAACGGAAACGTTCAGAAACCCACTACAAACGGTGACGCTGACCAGAACGTTCAGAAACCCACTACAAACGGTGACGCTGACCAGAACGTTCAGAAACCCACTACAAACGGTGACGCTGACCAGAACGTTCAGAAACCCACTACAAACGGCGATGCTGACCCAAACGGTCAGAGGCCGCACGCAAACGGAACAGCGGACGAAAGCGTTCCAACAAAACCTGGATTCCAAGAGGAACCGTACGAAATGGACGACAACGCGTACTGTGGTATTGGAGACTGCCGCCCGAAAGCCGTGCAGCCATGTTCGTCTCTGCTGTCGTTCGTGGTGATTCAGGCTTTGTCCGTCATGCTACAAGGGACCCTGCTGGCCTTTCTGCCTTCACAGGTCACGTCCATAGAACGACAGTTCGGAATTTCCAGGTATTGATATTGATACAGCTATTGGTGTTGGCGTATTTTGGTGTATATTTTTCCCCATTTCCGTAGCAAGTGAATTCGGGCTGCTCTCGGTGAGGCGCGTTGTCGTTTGCACAGCGCCATCCAATTTTTCTTGAGTATGGTGTGGTTCTTATTTTTCATTCCATGGCCTCTCCCGGACGGAATGGGATCTTTTACGTGCACGCTTGATATTTATGCATGCGTGTATACGCGAAGGAGAGACAGGTATTTGGAGGGGAAAAACAGACTCCAGTCTTCCCACCAGAGTATTTGAACCCTATGTCGCGGGATCAGCAGGCGGGCGCCTTAACCACTGAGTCAAACCTCATAATAATAATAATAATAAGTATTGTATAGGCGCTTTACCCAGTTTCATGAATCGGCTCAAAGCGCCGCGAACTGAACCCAACACGCACGCTCACGTGAATCACACACATTCTCTCACACACTGGACACAAACACATTACAATCACGTGGTGCGAAGGGTCAGCTCAGCTATTTAAATTTCGGAATTTAGAATTGCATTTGTTTTGTTTTTTTCAAATTTGGTGGGCTGAACATTTCCAAAGCAGAGGGGGGGGGGGGGGGGAAGCCGGAGTACCCGAAGAGAACCCCCGACGATCGGCCCGAATAAACGGTGCCACATACGAGAAGGAAAAATTCTTTGCCCCGGGTGGGACATTATTATTATCATCATTATTATTATTATTATTATTTTGACCCAGCACCATGAGCGGGTTCATCCTAACAATCATATTTTGTATCCACTATTTGATGTTTTACCCTCGGGTCGGCGCTTTAGGTGCCCCCCGTGCAAGACAAACCGGCGGAAGTTTTCTTTCGGGCCCGTCGCCATCCGACTCCTAAACAAACTGTGATGTGATGTGATGTGATAATTATGATGTGTGTGTGTGTGTGTGTGTGTGTGTGTGTGTGTGCGCGCGTGTGTTTGTGTGTGGGTGTGAGTGAGTATAGGTGTGTGTGTGTGCGTGTGCGTCAGTGTGTGTGTGTGTGAGAGAGAGAGAGAGAGAGAGAAGAATAAGAATGCCTGTGTTCTGTTTTTAGCCCAGCGTTCAGCTTATAAATGAACTCTTACGCTTTTTAAGTTACTTTAGTCTGTGATTAATATTGACTGTTCTTAATTATTTATTTGTTGATTTATACTGAGCCTGTCTCAATCTTAATTGCCCGTTTCGGGATGAATAAAGTGCAATTGATTGATTGATTGATTGATTGATCCTAAGCTGTAACGACATCGGATTCTTGGCCACTGTTCTCTTTACCGTTCACTTCGGACGGCGCATGCACATCCCTCGGGTCCTGTCCTGCATGGGCCTTCTGTACTGAGTGGCCGGCCTCCTGCCTTGTCTTGCGCAGTTACTGAACCCTGCTACGCTGCCAGCGTCGGCTGACGTCACTTCCGGGAACGCGCTGGATGAGCCAGGGTCTTCATCTTCTTCGTCCCAGGAGTACTTGTGTTTGCCGCCACATCTCGTGAACGGTTCTGATGCAGGTACTGGGGCTCACTCCTTATTAGGTCTATCTGCTAAGCAAACTGCCCTTTTGACAGTTTAATTCATTTATTGCATATACACTAGCGGATGTACCCGACTTTGCACGGGGTGATGATGTGCAGAGGCACCGGGGGAACCGTTTGAAGATACTTGCGCAATGGAGGTAATCGATTCGAAGTCACCGAACCGGACATTGGAATTACTTCCCGTGGACCGTGAGAATGGCGGACAGACAGACAGACAGACACTGCTCATTAATATATTTAGATACAATTCTCCGGCTTTTGTTTTATCCCCCTGTTGAAGCAACCGTGCAGCTGAGCTAGTAGATAATTTCTCGTCAACGGTTGATTAGTTGGAGTAATGCCCCCCTGGCCACCCCCACCCTAGAAATTTGACTGGACTCGGAATTAAGGGGCAGATTGCTTGGAGAAGGGACAGCTATCCAAACTGAACAGTCTAAATAAACGCTATTTAATTCTGACAGACTAAGAAAGGTCGGTCGCGTTTGATTTGTCCTTGACTGTGAATAAAACCAAAGACTTTGAATAAAAAGAAAAAAAATCCTCTTTTCCAAGGTCTTCGAGAATTTAATTCTTCAGGTTAGTGACTGTCCATGGGGGTGGGTGGGTGGGTGGGTGTTTGGGAGTTTAACGTCCTTTTCCGCCACATAAGGGTGATATCAAAGACGGGGCAACCGGAAAAAGGCCAGGGTAAATAACTCCTGACAGGATCCCCGATAGCTCAAACAATATCGATCACTGACTGTGGCCTACAGATGCAGCGGCGCAGCAGAACGCAGAAGGCGAGGTGGTGGACGTGAGGAGGCTGGGTGTCTATCTGCTGGGAACGTCCTACGTTCTGCAAGGCGTGGCCAAGACAGTCCGAAACCCGCTCAGCGCCCACTACGTGGACAACAACATACGCGACAGAACCAACACGGGCTTCTATCTCGGTGAGGAACTCGGTGGTCTCCCTTCTTCTTTTTTCTCCAGCGTTCGCTGTGGTTGTGTTGAACTAGCTATTAATTTTCATAATAATAATAATAATAATCGCATTAATATAGGCGCTTTATTCCAAATATTTGGCTCTTAGTCACTAGACCACCGACCGCCCCAGGCTTCAAAGAAGCCAGCCCATGTTTTCGCTCTTGAGTGCGCCTGTACGCACGAAATACGCTACATGTATCTTGATTAGTAGTACAGTTCGTAATGCGATCCAGTGCTGTGTACACGCTGAGGGAGCGGTCGAAAATTCAAGTTCTCGTACACAGGGGTTGTTTACCTTGCCGACAAGCCGCTCGCTCAGTCCCTGTGTTAGCCGCCTTCTGTCGGCTCAGTGCCAGTCTTTGAGACCGATCAGTGAGCGAAGAAATTACAAAGAGCGGGCCTTTAAAATCAGTTGCCCCGTGTGCACTTTGGAACCAAGTACAGGTAACACCCCTCCCCCCACCCGGAAGTAAACGCAAACAGCATGCAGTTAACGATTTCTTACATTGAAGAGCTTGTTTCCATATATAACGCTTACCCCGTCACAAGGTTTTGGAACTGTTTCCCACTGATGGACAAATTGAAATCTAAATTGGATTATGCTTCTGTTGAAGTGGTAAGAGTTGGGTGTACCAGGAAGAAGTTTCGACCTGAACTGACGCAATGCGCCTGGCAACCTTTATCAAATAGAAGTTCGAAATAAGTTCGCGAAGAGAATGATGAATATCTGTTCTCTCTGAGAAAAAGACATCCGTTTTATTCGACCTCCTGCATTCAATGAAAGAAAGAAGGAGACAAAAAGTTGTTGGTGCATCGAGCGTTATGGCAAAGTTTGTTCAAGTGCACAAGAATGTAGAGCAAGTTAGCTGTGGTTTTTTCTTTCTCTCAGCTGTCGGCTCGCTTCATTTGCGTTTTCGAATAGCATCGCAATCTGTAAATTACCGTGCTGCAATGTGAAATCTCTCTCTCTCTCTCTCTCTCTCTCTCTCTCTCTCTCACACACACACACACACACACACACACACACACACACACACACACACACACACACACACACACACACACACACACACACACACACTTCATTCGTTTCAATCAATACATCTTTATTATCCCAGAGGGAAATTTGGGTGTGGTGGACAAACAAAGACAATGATACACATCAAATTAAAAATACATAATAAACACTACAATCAAATTAGAGATCTCTGTGAATTTTATTAAAAAAATCACATAAAAAAACAGTCTTAGTATTAATGTAGGTATAATATAAAATAACTATTTAAGATTATCACACAAAAATCACAGACTTCATCCTCCACACCCGCTCCATTTGATCACAGTCTGCAACGGCCAACACGCACGCACGCACGCACGCACGCACGCACACACACACACACACACACACACACACACACACACACACACACACACACACACACACACACACACACACACAATTTATTTCGTTTTCAGGTTGGTCATTGGCGGCACAGGTGTTTTCAACGCCGATTGCACAAGGTCTGGGTGGCGTGTTCAGCAAGATTCCAGTAGACTTATCAGGTAAAATACAACACACGGCACATGTATCGGTTACTGGTAACCGGGATTAAGAACTAACCTTTCTCGCTTTTCTTTTTCTTTCTTTTTCTTCTTTCTTTTTTTCGGTCTGTTTTTGTTTGTTCTTTTCTCTTTCCTTTTTTTCCCCTTTTTTTTCCTTTTTTTTTTTAACACCCTATTTACTTGTTTTCCTTTTAAAGCGATTTCCGCAGCACTCAGTGCCAAGTCAAAGGCCCTAAAAACCGCCAGTGCCGGAGACCCTGCAAGAACAGACAAAAACAACAACAAAAGAAGGAGAACTAGTGTTCTACACGAACCTTAACGCCTCTATGTGCGTAACTCTGCTGAGGTAGAAAACTGCCGTTTTCGAGGCTCTAGGGTTGTTTGCCAGACAAACGGGCTTTTCGTTTGGCCATCGCGACCGTTTCCGTGATTTTATGCTTCTGTTATTAGAGAAATACGATTTTCTTTCATCCTACGGTCCATTCCTGGGACTGGACAAATTTTCTTAAAATAGCCACCAACCAGCGCCGTCTAGCTTGTTCTCAGTCCGCAGCCAAAAAATGTCGTCTGCTCAGTACGCGGCACACTTCTGGAACAACTTATACGCCGGCCAGAGTCATTACAATGGTTTCAGATGTGAGCCAAGTGACTGATTTTGATGCACAGATAAAGTACATTCTCTGAAAAGTTTTCAACAAGCCGTTGTACGCCTGCCATACATATAGAGACTTTAAGTTGTTTGGATCCACTGACCTCTTCCGTGGCATTCAAAACAAATCCTTTTTTCACTCGTCCCTGCTTTTCAGATGCGCAAATCTCCACAAAAGACCCCCGCTGGATCGGCGCGTGGTGGCTGGGGTTTTTGACGTTCGGGATCGCAACCATCATGGTGTCGGTTCCAATGTTCTGCTACCCGCGGAGATATAAAAAGAAACCGGGAAACAGAGACAGAGATGAACACAAAGACGCTCAGCAAACTGGGAACAGAGGAGTGCACAAATCACTGACCGTCATAAAGGGTAAGCTAGGTAGCTAGGTTTGTGTGGTGCAATCGCACAAACACGTTTAGGAGTAAGATTAAGTGTCAGAAACTGGGGGTAATGGTTTCGAAAGCATCTCTGTGTGTGTGTGTGTGTGTGTGTGTGTGTGTGTGTGTGTGTGTGTGTGTGTGTGTGTGTGTGTGTGTGTGTGTGTGTGTGTGTGTGTGTGTG
>JACVVK020000010.1:360000-417500 GCA_018292915.2 Batillaria attramentaria | reverse complement strand
TAACAGCCGTTGCCACAACAACGCCTTTGTTATTGCTCATGAAACACACGTGCTTTTAACCCAGAACCTCTTAGGGCAGACAACACGGATGTACGACGCAATCAAATGTACAGCTGTTTCATCGGCGTGGATGGATAATTCTTTGTAACTCCGAAACGGCCCATCTAGAGCTAGAAGGCGTGCTTGTTTTGTTTTGTTTGTTTGTTTTTGTTGTTGTTTTTAAAGACAGGATATTCCGGCGTGATAAATGCGAGCGTGGGTCAGAAAAGATCCATATATTTTTGTAAAGGTCGTCACTGGCTATGCCGCTTCCAAGGTGCGCTGACATGATCTTCAAGAATGTGTGTGTGTGTGTGTGTGTGTGTGTGTGTGTGTGTGTGTGTGTGTGTGTGTGTGTGTGTGTGTGTGTGTGTGTTTCAGGGTTATGCTGGTTGTGTGGAGGTATCGGCTAACATCAGCCAGACAGTGACTCCCGGCCTGTGTGACACAGGCTGTTTCTACAAGTGGCCCTACATCATCGGAGGCTGGCTTCAAGCGCTTATAGGAACCATGGCAGTCACCCCAAAGTACCTAGTGCTCATAAGGTCAGGGACACATTGTAACGGCATAGCGTTAGGTTTTCAGTTCTCGGGTCGCGAGTTCCAGTCCCGGCAGGGGCCAAATAATTGTGCTCGCCTTTTTCTCGATCTTGTCTTTGGTATCACCCATACGTGGTGGAAAAGGACGTGAAACCCCCAAACCCGCACACGTACACAAGAATCGTATCTTCGTTACACGAGGCTAAAAAAGTTCCCCCCTCGCTCCCCCCCCCCCCCCCCCCCGCATTCAAGAAGCACCCTCCCCCCTCCCCGCTTAATATGATCAAAGACGCACAATGGTGATCAGCTTGAAATCCAGTTAAATGTCGTTTTGTTGAGACTAAATATACACCACTCACCCAAACTTTAAAAACATTTAATTCCGTATTTCCAGCGTCAAGATCAAGGACGCATAAATATAATCTGCGTGATGCCCAATCCAGTCAACTGACATTATCGGAAGATTCGTTGAATCAGAATGCACACCAGTGAAGAGGTCACCACATATTTTCAGCATTAAAAACCAACAGTAAATCATTTTGTTCTCCCGTCACTTTGTTGTGCAGGTCTGTTGCCGATCGTGACAAATCCATGGTCATTGCAATCTTTAATTTCCTGTCTTCTCTGTTAGGTTAGTACATGTAACAACTCAGTCGCATCGGGTTTCACTACGCTCACCCCTGTAATGACCCGGCACAAGCTAACCGAGACCTGAGGGTGGGGGTGGGTGTTTGGGGGTTTAACGTCCTTTCCCACCACATAGGGTGATATCAAAGACGGGGCAACGATGAAAACGCCAGCACAAGTATTTGGCCCCAGCCGGGATCGAACTCACGACCCGAGCATTAGAAGTCCAACGCTCTACCATTCGACCACCCCGGCTCCCCCGAGACCTGAGCCGAGACAACTAATCACTAAGAAGGAAAAGACAAACACGCTCGGTGACAAGGAAAGTGGACAGTTCTGAACAACTTAGTGGTCAACGTGCTACATGTATTTCACAGTGTGCAAAGAAGCGGTGGGTTCTGTCGCATTCACCAGCACAGCACATTTTCAGCCTGTTTCAGAGATTATTGCCTGCACGAGTTGTCTCCCTTGCCGAAATAGCACGTTGACCATAAAGTTGTTCAGAACTGTCCACTTTCCTTGTCACCGAGCGTGTTTGTTCAATTCAATTCAAAATACTTTATTGTCTGTTTAAGAGAGACTCTGCAAACAGAAAATCTTCTTTGGACTCACAGATAAAACAAAATACAGTCATTAAAGATCTTGATATAAAACATAAAAATAAAATAGGGTTAAACGTTAAGGTCAAACAAACTTCAGAACAATTTAAAACAAGTAATGATACATACTGTCAAACTCTAAAACTGTTTAACAAGAAAAACAGATCCCCCCCCCCCCCCCCCCCCCCGGTAGAGCGTTGGACTTCTAATGCTCGGGTCGTGAGTTCGATCCCGGCTGGGGCCAAATACTTGTGCTGGCTTTTTCATCGTTGCCCCGTCTTTGATATCACCCTATGTGGTGGAAAAGGACGTTAAACCCCCAAACACCCACCCACCTCCCCCCTCCCCCTCCCCTCGCAAATGCACAAGGTTACTAACGTAAACCGTTTAACACGGTGATGGCAGATGGGACAAACGACTTCTCGTACATGTTTTTACGTGCCAGTTTGTTTTTCCCTTCTTAGTGATTTGTTGTCAGTCTCCAGGTCTCGGTTAGCTTGTTTCGGGTCGTTACAGAGGGTAAGCGTAGCGAAACCCGATGGGACAGAGTTGCGTAAGTAACAAACTACACAGTAGCTTCCGGTATTCAGAAGAGAAGAAAAGAAATCGTGATGTCAGTCTAGACAAAAATGGCTGCAATTCCTTCAGTTGTGTAAGTGCGGAAGCCCCAGTGGCTGACATAAGTACCGGTTTTGGTTATCTGATTGGAGGAGACAGGATCCGGCGGCGGTAGGTACGTGACAGGAGTTATATTATTTGCCCCGACTTCCAGGACCTGGGTTTTGTTTGGTTTGCTGTTTTTTGGGGGTGCTTTTTGGTTTTGTCTGTTGTTTTTACGCGTGTGTGTGTGTGTGTGTGTGTGTGTGTGTGTGTGTGTGTGTGTGTGTGTTTTCTGTTGTGTCCTTGTTTTGTTGGGGTTGTTTTTATTTGGGTTTTGTTGTTGCTGCTCTTGTGTTTGTTGTTTGGTTGTTGTCAGTGGTTTCTTGTTTTGTTTTGTTTGGGTTTTTTGTGTGTTTTTGTTGTTGTTGTTGTTTTGTTTTTGGTTGTTGTTTTGGGGGTTTTGGATTTTTTGGGGTTTTTTGTTTGTTTGGGTTTTTTGTTTTTGTTTTCTTTTTTGTTTTTGCGTTTTGTTGTTGTTGTTGTTTTTTTTGTTTTTTTTTGGGGGGGGGGGGAGGGGGGTTGGGGGGGTGGTTGTAGTTTTGGTTTTTGTTGTTTTAGTTTTTGTTGTTTTGCTTTTTGTTTGGTTTGGTTTGGGGTTTGTTTTGGTTTTGTTTTATTTTGTTGAGGTTTTTCTTGTTGATTTGCTTTTTTTTTTGGATTTTTTGTTTGTTTGTTTGTTTGTTGTTGGTTTTTGTTTGTTTGTTTGTTTGGTTGGGTTTTTTGGGGGGAATGGGGGGGGGGGTAAAAGGGCGGAGGGGTGGGGGGACTCTGGTTGTTGTTTTGTTGGTGGTGGCGAGTGTATGGGTGGTTTTTTTTAATAGCCATCGGTAACAAACTCCCAAGTTAAAATGCATGCAGCACAGGATTGCCCCAACCGGTATACATAATGATATACACATCACATGTATATAAACCCGACGTCTGGAATTAGTTACCCTTCACCAACAACTGAACACTCCTCATTACGCGCGTACAGTAACGACTTTTCTGTTCCGCCCCACAGCCTGGCTGCCCGCCCCCGTTGTCTACGGCAAGATCAGTTATAGACGGCACGTGCATCGCGTGGAACAAGAATGGCGCTTGCGCGCTGTACGACATCGAAGCTCAGCGGTACCGGGTGATAGGCGTGGAGACGGGTTTCAAGGTGGCGGGGACGTTGTGGTTCCTACTGGTCTACCTCGCCCTGAAACGCTCCAAGGACCCGAAGGCCATGCAGATTTGATTTTGATGTCCGGTCCGATCCGAACCGAACCGAACCGAACCGAGGGAGGCCTAGCACCGACATTTTAGATCCAAAACTGAATCGGGTAGATCTAAGATCTTGAATTTTCCACACTGAAACGCAGCGAACACACACACACACACACACTGACACACACACACACACCGTCACACACACACACACACACACACACACACACACACACACACACTCAAGTTAAGAATGGCGAGTTCATTGTTTACGGGTATGATGACACAGTTTCTCCGTGTTCTGGCCGCTAAAGAGGGATTGTGTTTCGTCTGTATGTGTGGTCTGTCTGCACTGAAACTGAGTTTAACTACACCTTGGCTGAGATCCGGCGGCGTTTGATGGCGGGCCGGCGCGGCCGTGGCTCAGTTTTGGCCAAATAAAATTAAGATTGAGAGGCCATTTGTGTTCGTGTGTGTGTGTGCGTGACGGTGTGTGTGTGTGTGTGTGTGTGTGTGTGTGTGTGTGTGTGTGTGTGTGTGTGCGCGCGCCAGTCATGTAATGTAACCTCTAATTTTTGTCCTTGTTTTTCCTTGGAATTTTCAAATCGAGAGAGAGAGAAAAAAAAAACAGATCCAGTTATCCTTGGAATTTTCAAATCGAAAGAGAGAAAAACCAGATCCAGTTTTTTGGGTTTCCGGCGGATCAGTTTTTGGTCAGTGGACAGTATTGTACTGTGTCATATGATATCGTATTGTATAACTGTGACTGAACCTCTCAGCTTTCCAGAGACGTACTATTATATCTCAAGAATTACCTCTTCCTCTTTTGTTGCCGTTTTCTTTTGTCTCCTAATTCAGTGCCTTGTTCGCAGGATTCCAATATGCATCAAGTTAATCACTCCGCCTCAGTTACGGCCAGTTTGGTTAGGGTTTTCAAAACGGCAGCTTTTATCTTTTTCCGTCTAGGGGTAAGATGCAAAAAAAAAAAAAAAAAAAATTCTTGAATAAACCGCTTTAACAAGTCCTGTGATGACAGCTTCACTGAACGTCTGTACACTATACCAATAGTATGTTTGCTAATACAGTACCCATGTTGCCTGAGATCCGCGTTAAAGGAAACTGCACGTGCAGCCTAGGGGCGACAACTGCAAGTTGATTTCTATCACGTGATGTATAGTTACTCCCCTCCGAAGCGCCACGGGCAAGGTTAGGTAGGTGTATAAGTAATACGTACAGTTTACATACATACAGTACTGTATGTTCAAACTTTACTACCAGAATTTGATGCAAGAAACCGACACTTGGTCTGTCTGAACCATTTTGATCAACTTCTCACGAGAAGAATAAACAGTCTTACTCTCTCTGTGTGTGTGTGTGTGTGTGTGTGTGTGTGTGTGTGTGTGTGTGTGTGTGTGTGTGTGTGTGTGTGTGTGAGATACAGACAGACAGACAGACATACAGACAGGAACTTGGTGCATCTAAATTCTAATGCATTCTGTCTGAACCATTCATGATCAACTTCTCACGAGAAGAATAAACAGTCTTACTCTTAACCTTCGCCAGCTGTCGTGGGTCCGTGTGGCCCCAGAACGGTGTTTAACTGCAAATATCTCTTAAACTAGATGGAATTTTTTAATGAGCTTTTAAAAATGCCTCAGGCACCTGAAAAACTGTTATGTCCTAAAAGATCATTAAATTTAAGCGAGAAGTAAATAAATAAATAAAAGTCAAAGTTTTTGTACCTATGGAAGACATCGCGGGGCCGTGCGGACCCATACTTCTCAAAGAAGAAAAAACGTGCATATCCTTCCGAGGACGTCGTGGGGCCGTGCGGACCCACGTGGTCATAGTGAGACTGAAGTACAGGAAGTGGAGTGCTCGCATCTTTTCCATCATGGAGGTCTTGAGCTATGAATTTGCTGAACACGGGTAGGTTTTTCTCCCATATCCTGTATCATGTGCACTCAATAAACCGTGCGTAAGCCTTGGCTTTGTTTATCAACAATTTCACATGGTCCATTTCTCTGCACGAAGTGCCAGTGTACCACCAGGCCTGCAGCACATTCTTTTGCACGTGGGCGAGAACAGGAAAGCCGTGTATAAAGCTCACTGGGCAAGCCCGAGTAGTTAGTTATTTAGAGCCCCTGGCTCCAAGTGGAGCATAGGCCATCGACAACCCTTCGCCATCGCACTCTGTTCTGGGCTATTTTTGCCACTCCAGTCCAGTTGGTCCCCTCCTTATATAGCTCTGCCTCAGTGTCCCGCCTCCAGCTGTTGCGAGGCCAGCCTCTCTTCGAGGCCAGCCTCTCTTCCTTTTCCCCTGCGGGTTCCATGTCAGGGCTTGGCGTGTGGTGCTGGATGCTGGCTTCCTGAGGGTGTGTCCCATCCAGCCCCACTTCCTCCGCAGGATCTGCTTGGCCACTGGTTCCTGCCCCGCTCGCTCCCACAGCTCTTCATTCCGGATCTTCTCTGGCCATCGGATGTTGAAGATGCGCCTCAGACAGGTGTTGAGAAATGTCTGGATCTTCTGCTGCATCGTCTTCGTTGTCCTCCATGTTTCGCATCCATAGAGCAGAACTGACTTCACGCTGGAGTTGAAGATGCGAAGTTTGGTTCTTATGCTGACAGCTTTGGATGCCCAGACGTTCTTCAGCATGACCATTGCTGCTCTTGCCTTGCTGATTCTGGCTGTGACGTCTCGGTCTGTGCCTCCCTGTCCATCAACCACACTCCCCAGGTAGACAAAGGACTCTACCTCCCTGATGGGCTCTCCGCCGACTGTGACTGGTGTGTTGGCAGGGTGTTGATCTTCATCAGCTCAGTTTTCCTCCTGTTGATCTTGAGCCCTGTTTCGGCTGATGTGGCTTCCAGGCACGTAGTCTTGGCCTGCATCTGGCTGTGGCTGTGAGACAGGAGCGGCAGGTCGTCCGCAAAGTCGAGGTCATCAAGCTGCGTCCAGAGTGTCCATTGTATCCCGTTTTTCCTGCCTGCTGTAGTGGTCTTCATGATCCAGTCGATGACCAGGGGGAAGAGGAACGGGGACAACAGGCATCCCTGGCGGACTCCGGTCTTCACATCCAAGCTTTCTGACGACTGGCCGGCATGGGCAATCCTGCAGCTCATGTCTTGGTATGTGCACCGGATCAGGGAGATGATCTTCCGGGGAACTCCATAGTGCCTTAGCAGCTTCCACAGCGCCTCTCTGTCTACACTGTCGAAAGCCTTCTCATAGTCTATGAAGTTGATGTAGAGGGGGGTGGGTGGGTGTTTGGGGTTTAACGTCCTTTTCCACCACATAGGATGTAGAGGGGGGAGTTCCACTCCAGTGACTGCTCAACAATGATGCGTAGGCTGGCGATCTGGTCAGCGCAGGACCTGTTCCTGCGAAAGCCCGCCTGCTGGTCTCGGAGCATGGGGTCGACTGCCTCCCTCATCCTCTCCAGTAGAATTCTGTTGAGAACCTTGCCTGGCACTGACAGGAGCATGATCCCTCGGTAGTTGCTGCAGTCCCTGAGGTCCCCTTTCTTTGGCAGCTTGATGATGATCCCTTCTTTCCACTGGGCTGGCACCTCTTCCTTCTCCCAAATCTTGCTGAATAGGCTGTGCAGCATGTTGACGGCTGTCTCTGTGTCTGCTTTGATGGCTTCTGCTGGTATCTCGTCCGGCCCTGCAGCTTTCCCATTTCTCAGTGTCATGATGGCTTTCCTGATCTCCGCCTTCTGTCTCTGCTGGTGGGATGTCTGGTGGTGTTTCAGGGATGGGGCATTTAACAGCTCCCTGAAGTGTTTAGCCCATTGCTTCAGCTGTTCAGTCCTCAGTTGTTGTCAGTGGGTGCCCGTTCTTGTCCTTCACTGGTTTGTCTGTCTGCTGAAATTTGCCCGCGAGCTTCTTGGTCACCTGGTACAGGTCTTTTAGATTCCCTTGTCGGGCTGCTTCCTCTGCTTGACTGGCCAGGTTGTCGATGTAGTCCCTCTTGTCCTTCCTGGTGCTCCTCTTTACTCCTCTGTCAGCTGCTGTGTATTCTTCTTGTGCCTTTGCCTTAGCTCCTTTTGTTCGGCTCGTGTTCAGTGCAGTTTTCTTCTCTTTCCTAACTTCCAGCTTCTGGATGGTATCAACAGAGATCCATTCCTTGTGTTGGGTCTTCGCTTTCTCAGGACCTCTACTCATTGTCGTGCCAGAGTTTCTTGCTGTGTTTCCACTGTGTCTCGATATCCATCCACTGTCTTCTATCAGGTCTTGCAGTGGCTGGAACATGTTGGAAAGGCTGATCCGGAATGCTGCTTGTGTGTCTGTGGTCCTGAGTAGTCCAACGTTGTACCTGGTCCGTGTGTTGTTGGCGTTGGTGTGTCTCTTAAGCCGAAGTCTCAATGTTGTTGCAAGAAGGTGGTGGTCTGATGATACATCGGCACCCCTCATCACGCGCACATCTCGCCACGATCTCCTGAACTTCCGGCTGATGCAGATGTGATCAATCTGGTTCTCCGTGACATGGTCCGGTGATCTCCGTGTGGCCTTGTGGATGCGCTTGTGTGGGAAGATGCTGCCTCCTAGCTGGTTCAGGGCACAAAAGTCTGCAAAGCGCTCACCATCTTCGTTCATCTGTCCCAGTCCGTGTGTTCCCATGGTGTCCTCGTAGCCTGTGTTGTCTGATCCGATCTTGGCGTTGAAGTCTCCCATCAGTATGGTCATGTCCTTGTCTCCTCCTCTATCTATCACTGTCTGCAGTTGTTGGTAGAAGTCATCTTTTTTCTCCTCTTCCACATCATTGGTGGGAGCGTAGCACCGGATGATGTTCAACTTGATGTCTTTTTTCTTGGTGATGAATTTGGCTGTGATGATGCGGGAGTTAACAGGCTCCCAGCCGATTAGTGCCCGCTGTGCTTCCGGTGCCAGCATCAGGGCCACGCCCTCAGTGTGGGGGGCTCCATCCTCTGTGTGTCCAGAGTACAGCAATTGCTCTCCCGATGAAAATCTCAGCTCCCCTGTCTGTAGCCACCTTGTCTCACTCAGTCCCAGTACTCCAGTCTTGTAGTTCTTCATCTACTTGTATGGTCCTTCCTACTTCATACATTGTCCTGATGTTCCATGTGGCTACTCTCGTTGTTGTCCTGGGTGTTAGAAAGGGGGTCGGCCTTGCACCACCACCCCTCCCCCTCCCCCCTTTACAAACAGACCTTCATTACTGTAAACTACCTTTCTCCACTACTATTTTTACAGTATGGGTCCGCACGGCCCCACGACGTCCTCGGAAGGATATGCACGTTTTTCCTTCTTTGAGAAGTATGGGTCCGCACGGCCCCACGACGTCTTCGGAAGGGTGTGCACATTTTTTCCCTCTGTGAGAAGTATGGGTCCGCACGGCCCCACGATGTCCTTCGTGTGTAGTAAATAGCGACGTCGTGCGAAGGTTAATCACGTGTGTGTGTGTGTGTGTGTGTGTGTGTGAGAGAGAGAGAGAGAGAGAGAGAGCCTGAGAGAGATACAGACAGGAACTTGGTGCATCTAAATTCTAATGCATTCTGTCTGGACCATTTTGATCAACTTCTCACGAGAAGAATAAACAGTCTTACTCTTAATCACGTGTGTGTGTGTGTGTGTGTGTGTGTGAGAGAGAGAGAGAGAGAGAGAGACAGACAGACAGACAGACACAGGAGCTTGGTGCATCTAAACAAGATAATCAGAGAGAAACACCACACAGATTCTATAACTCTATTGAAAACATCCATGAATCTTACAGAGAAAACTAAAATAATATTATGTGGATACTTCCTCAGAGCCACAGAACAGTGTTTCAGGGGAAAAAATTATAAAATTGTTTTCACATTAAAAACTTCATTATCTGATTATGGTGTGTCATCAACAAGTTAAAAAGATCCTACTTGGTACTGTCTGACTCCAAGTCACTCCACTGTAGCAGATGCCACTCAGTTTTTGGGTCAGTACACGTACATGGGTGGATTATCCAAGTCATCAAGTTTCTCAATCGCGTATTCCTGATGTACCCAGTTTTGCACATAAATCTTCCCCTCCCTGTTCCAAGCGCTTTCAATGCCCGGGTGATTTCTACACTTCATGAGGCGGTAGCGCCTGCGCCTCAGCTTCCGACTTTTTTCTCTCTTTTTGTTCAGTTTCTTTTTGATTTTTTCCTGCTTTTCGTTTTTCATCTTTTGATCAGAGTTCTGTTGCTGGTGAGTCTGCTTAGTATCGTCACCTTTTGTCCGTTCAGGGTTAGTGGGGGTCTGTTTCTGACTGGCTGCCGTCTGTGGTTTGTCTTTGGGTGGTCGTAGCTCTGTGGGGAACAGAGGCATCAAATGACGGATGGGTGTAGGGCCTCCTAGGTAGACTGCGTTCACAGCCCCACATGCATCGGAACTATTTTGCCGTTTGTGCTCACTGATGACGTGTTGCCGACTGGCTTGAAAGTCGCTGCCCATGTGCGAGCAGTACGGGCAATGGAAGAATACCATCATTTCTCCGGAAGCTTGGAAGCTGACATGCTTTGTGCTCTTCCAGTGAAGTGACAGCTGCTCATATGACGAGAAATCCTGCTTGCACACCATACACTTGTCGGACTTGGTGATAGGGAACGTTTTCTTGTAAGAGACATCGCGAAGGCTGTACGCCCCTGTGAGACCGTGGTCTGCGTGCGTGTGTTGAGTGCAGGCATCGACACTGTCATAAACCTTGTGGCAAACTGGGCAGACAGGAACTACCGTCTTGAACAAAGCAGCAGGGTGTTGGACCGAACTGAGCTCTATGATGCAATGCGGCCAGTATAAGCCCTTTGCGTCATCCTTCTGACCGATGCACTGGCTCCCTGACGGATGCTGCGACTTTGTCAAATGACCACTTAGACCTTCAGCAGTGGCCTCCACAACTTTGCAATAGTCACACTTGTACATCAAGCTGCCACCTTTTTTCAGACTACTGGTCTTCAGAACAGCTTTTCCATTTTTTACCTCAAGGTCAGCGTCAAGTTTTCTTTTATTGCCATGCATGTCCTCAGCCACAGTGAAAAAAACTTTGGATTTCAGTTTAGTGGGTGAACTTGTGCTTGAGCTTTTAGATGAACCTGGGTGTTGGCTTGAGCATGAAGTTTGCGCCATGTTCGACTCAGCTGTCTGTTCGTTTCCTGCAACAGATTGTGTTTGGTCAGCTCCAAATGAAAGTGTAAGCGTAACAGAGTTTGCTGTGATAATCTTCTCACTGAAACTGTCCGAGACAGAGGATCTCCCCGGAGCATTTCCTCCAGCTGTGTTGTCTCCCTTCTCAAAACATTCAACAGCACCTTCAGCAGCGGTAGCACAAGAGGATTTGTTGTTTTCTGATGGTCTGAACACTTTCTTGCATTCATTCCTTAGTGTTTCTGACTTGCGTTTCCTATCAACGACAAACAATTGGCGATCTTCTCCCTCCAACACCATCTCTGACACAGAAGGTAGTGAAGGACATAAGCAGTCTCCTCTCTTGCAATCCGAGCGTAACTCAAACACAGCACTGGCCTCTCTCCCCTCCAACTCGGGCTGACCCTCTTCCATATCTGGTCTCTTTGAAGTGCCCGCTTGCAGTTGCTCAGAATCTGCATCACTGCATTCCTCCTGTGAAAGCTGTGATGGAGGAATCTCTATGTCAGTCTTGCCTCCGCTTTTCCTCACCGTTTTCATCTTACCATCACCTGATACATGTAACAGGGTCAGTTTACCACACCACTGAGCGTACGGGATATGATCTGGTAGCCAACAGCTGTGGTGTACCTTGGTGCTAATAACTCGTTCTCCAGATGGGAGGATTCCAAGCTTGTATTTCAGCCTGTTCCATACAGGGCCACGAGCATCCTGCACACTGTCGATGAGTGAGCGCCGAGCCACTTTCAGGTCTTCTTTTGGGTATGGACCATCGTATCCCTTAAGACTGAGCAAAGGCGGGTCCACAACCACCATCTTTTCACCTTGGGCTTGCTGTGAAATAAATAACAGTAAATGTATAAGAAGGCTGACCTTGATTTGTTGGATCGTACAGATTATGCTTGCGATTTCTTAAAATCAGTCAACTTCAACTGGATTGAACTTTGAAGAGAAAAAGAATGATTCTATCAAACGTACATTTATGTTTTGCTATTAGAAAATCTTGCCGCCCTGGTATGTAATGATGTAAATGCATGGTCATTAATAATTCATTAATAAATGTACAAACTGGAAACTAAACGTATGAACCTTACAACATAAAACTAAGCTCCAGCAGTCAGTAGACCGTTAGCTCCATACGAACGTGTATGCGGTAAGACCTGGTAAGTATTTTGCATGCACCTACATGTATTCTGAGGGAAAAATACAACTCACGTGATCGTGCAACTCGGAAATAAATCCAGAACTGATTCGTCTGGCAGACGGCTGCTTCCTCTTTCTCCTCCCCATAGTACACGAGCGCGGTGGCGGTGTAACTGTAAGGTGGTCGACCACTAGGACAAGTTTTCCGTATGGCCCGTTCGTGTCCTCCAGTCAGGAATATTGCAAGAATCACGTGCTCTGGTTTGACTTTGGAAATAACATCGTGAGAGTGAGAATCGGGTAATCTTGAAGAACAGTATACGAAATTCTGGGAGCTATTTGCACGCACTTTTTCGGGTGCTTTCGGTTCTGCTCGATGCAAAACACCCTCACCTGCTCACTTTGACCTCTCCTTCCCCACATGTGGGTGCAAATAATTTTATTTCACAAGTAGGGATATGCATGCAAATCCAATGCGCCATTTTGGTTGCTGATCATATGCGCACAACGTCATCACTACTGGGGTAATTTCGTATACTATTCTTCAAGATTACCTGAGAATCGACTTTCGTTTCAAAAGCAGAACCTGTCCCGTTGAACTCGTACTCGTGTTTGAGGTGAATGGGCACCTCTACGCAATTTGTTTTCTAAAGCTAAGTATCCTACTGAAAAGACTAAGTGAGAATTTCCCGTTTGACGACTCTACCAATCCTTATAATGCATTTACGGGAACAGAGAACCGCTGTAATTCTTTTGCAAGTTGTTGCAGCTGTAATTCTTACTACGTACGCACGAAGAACTCATTTCCATTTTTTTGTGTTTTGTTTTTTGCCTGAGGTTTTTATTTGTTAGATTGTTGTTTGTTTCTTGTTTTTTGTTTGGGTTTTTGCTTTCTGGTTTGGTTTGGTTTTTTCAGTTTTTTTGTTTTTTTTTTTGAGGGGGTGAGGGGGGGAATTTCTTACTATGCTGACAAAAGTATCTTGGGTTCCTTGGTCGGGTCTTGCCGTTCAGGTGTATCTAATATTGTCTCCCTAGCGCCGTGACATGCTTGTGGGGTATATGATGTTTGACAAGGACAAGTAGTCTGAAAGTGTCGGTGTTGACAAAAATCGAGGGTTTTTGTTGTTTTAAATCACCCATAACTTCCAGTGAAGGTACATAGGGCAGTAAACACACAGAGAAATGGAATGAATTAAAAGCACTGCCTCAACATGTTGTAGGGATGTAATGTTAAGGTTTACACCACCCTAACTCAGGTTGGGGTTATCTCAGCTGACACGATAAACTGATTCACTGGATTTCTTTTTAGTATTTATTTTGATGGTTATGTACAGATGAATAGGAAGGCGAGGAATGAACAAAACGTCGGAAGAAAGAAGGAATGAAGAACAGGAAGAAGAACTGAAAAACAACCCTTATCAGTTTGATAAAGGACAGACAAACTCTGCAGACAAAAAGCTAATATGTCTGACACTGATAACGTTCAAATCAGCCGTGTGTTCCGGCTCAAGAATTCATGTCACGACATGACGTGAAAAGCAGTGAAAGAACAACTCGCGTCACGACATGACGCGATTCGACTTTGTACGAACTCTATGTATACACTCGCACGTGCGTGCGCGCGCACACATGCACACACACACACACATACACACACACACACATGTACAAAAGCATTCACTCTGCTACAAACACACTTTCCTTAGGCACTTTTATTCACCATCCATAATTTCAATAATTCGAACTGCATTGTTGTTTTTTTGCCGCTACTGAAAGTTAAATGCTCATATGCCATGATCACTACGCTTCAAAGAAGCCAACGTATGTTTTGGAACAGTTGCGCTTGTGAGTGCACCTGCTCACTTGAAACGGTCTGAATAGTAGAGCTCTTAATGCAATACCCTGATGTCTGCTAGCTGTGCAAGCCAGTGGACATGAACATTCTCCAACTGAACAGTTAACCAAGCCTTAAGTTAACACTAGATGACAACTTGATATATTTGTGTCGCAGCCACCGTTTCAGATGCTGCCACTGTGCAGGTGCAGGAAAATAAGACTGAAACCTAGGCCTGGGTGCAGCAGTAGCACACCGCTGTGGGACCACGGGGGCAACGCCCCACTTTAAAAAAAACAAACAAATTTTAGTATTTTTAAGGGCAATTAGTAGCCTCTACTGGCACCCAAAAGTTAAATTTATCCTGCCTTGGAACTGAGCCGTACTGACACACAAGCCTTCATAAATGAAGTCTCATTATATAACATCACAGGCATCATGATATATGACTGTGTGTGCAGCCTTGGATTTTTTTTATTTTTATTTTTTTTTTTTTTGGGGGGGGGGGGGGGGGGGGGGGCGCTGAAAGGATAGGAAATTTGCCCGACAATTCCCCAGCCTGATCCATGTCAAACATGCCAACATTAAGCAATATCTCATCACCAGCCACAAGATTCTTATTTGACAATGACTATGGCACCTTTGTAGTTTCCACCAAAGTATTTCATGCAGTTACGACACAGTTACTAAAGCTCAGTTAGCACAGTTCACACCCTTGCGTCATATTGCGCGAACTATACCAACTCAGTCAGGCTCATTTAATGCAGTTTGCCTGCTCAGTTTGGTTTGCCGTTAGACTTAGGGTTGGGGTTACCTTGTGGTAATGGTGCAGTTGCTATGTTGTTTAGATCATAGCACATATGATATTTACACAAGGTGCAAATGGCACAAGGGGGTGAACTAAACCAACGATGCATTTCTAAATGTGAAATTTTCTTGCATTAGAAACTGCTTCAACTAGTACATGTATACACTGAAATGCATTCGTATGCAAGGCACAATGTCCACTTGAAATTGACAGAAGTTTGAGAAAATCATATGTGAAATTAAAAAAAAAAAAATTTACCTGCAGTACAGAACAGGGTTCGTTGAGATCCACCAACAAAAAAATAAATTTAAAAAAAAAAAAAAATAACATCAGTTCATATTCATTTTGGCTTCATACAATATGCTCATAACCTTTCATTGTACATGTAATACCAGTAGGCAGTGACAAAAATACTGAATCAGTAGCACATTCTGCATTTTCTGTGTAATTACACATCACGCAAAATCAAAGGGTCAATACGTGTACAAGCAAAACTGTCACGCTGAAAGTCGTTACAAATGAAAAATCCCCACAGTAGCACTACAGTAATATCTTCTTCTTTTTTTTTCTATTTTTAAGTCCTTGTATGTCTTTCCGCAGCAAAATTTTCAAAGTTGTTTATTACTTAAGTGTGAACAATTGTAAGAGCATACATACCGGTATACACCTAGCTTGAAGGCCAACACTGAAATTTGTCGGCATGTCCTTACTAAGTTACAACTGCCTAGGAATGTCATACTAAAAATAGAAAATAATTTTTAAAATGTATAGAGGCCATGCTACATGCAGATGTCCTAATTTGCACTTTTTCCTTTTCTTTTTTTTTTAAACTGACCCCATCGCAACATGAAAAGAATCTGTACACACAAGGAATGTCAGTAAGAACGTCAAATGAAGTGACTACATTTATACACCCCCCCCCCCCCCCCCCCAAGGTTATTGTTTCACTAACCACTGAAACGATGTATCAGTGAACACTTCTAAGCAATGCAACAACCACCCCCCCCCCCCCCAAAAAAAAGTTCCTTGCCTTGCTTTGAATTAGTTTTAACTTTAACCATAGAAACAAATCAAAAGTGACATAAGTTTTTACAATAATGCAAAAATGAACAAACACTAAACTATTACTTTCTGCTTCTGTTCTGTGTGTATGTGATCAAGAGATACATCGATAATCATAACACTTGAAACAACTGAAGACAGATTCTGTGAATCCTGCAAAAAGGATGTAAATCTGGGAAATTATGACTAAATTAGCACACAAAAAAACAACCAAAAAAAAACCAAACAAACAAACAAACAAAAAACAAATTAGCAAGTACTGATTGCAGCAACGAAAAGTACTACTCAAAGGGAGCGAACAGGCAAGGGAGATCTTGTGATCACTCTCCCCATACAGGCACAGTTCTCTCCCTTAATAAATAATGAATCAAAGTCGAAAAAGTAATGTTGCTCATGTTAAAAATAACGTTTACGTGTTGCAAAACTTCCATTTGATGCTGCTACGGAAATACACAATGTAGATGGATCGGTATATTTTGTACATAACAACTGTCATGGATGGGCTTTGAGTTTGAAACCATACAAAAAAGAGGCATCATTACATTCAAGGTGAATAAAAAAAGTCAGTTTACAATAAGGTTTAGCACACACATGGATGGTATGCACCCAAGTAAAACAAAATCACAGGAAATCACTATTCAAAACTGAAAAAATTTTCAGTTCTGCGTCAGTTCTTCATTCATCTGTGCTCAGTGAGCACACCAACCAGCAACAAGAAGTCGGCCCTGGACAGAAATGAGAAAAGCTCTCAGAGTCTGTCAGAAAACCCACTGACAATGGTGAAGTGCGGCATTACTCACCATGGTGTGAGATCAATAAATCCAAGATGAAATTTCTGAAAAAAAGGCCAGTATCAGCTAATGAGTAAAAGCCTGCATGAAGAAACCACGGTAAGCCACGGTAAGGCATTTTGTAGAGATGCTCAACTTCAGTGACTGAAATTTATCAAAGGAATGTAATCAAAATGATGTGAGTGGAAAATACATGCCTGTGCCATACTCTCTTCAAGCAGTTCCTATCAAGCCCGTTTGCCAGTGCATCCTTATTGAGAACAGCCACCAAGCAACAAGGCAACTCCTGTAATACATGTACATGATATGTAACCAAAAATACCCTGAAGCATCATTCCTCACTGAGCTCTAATCGCCTTCACAATACCGTACATGAATCAGTTTCTTGCAAAATCTGTTTTTTTGCTGTCAGGGAACTAGTAAGTGGATAATTTGATAGGTCAATATGTCTGCCATTGTATTTTCCAGCAAAACGAAACTAATCCATACTAATCCAATTACAAAATAAACTCCACACATATCCAACAAATACTGGTGCAAAAATGATGGGGTTCACATTAGTATTGCAAATTTGGTATACGAGAGAGAGTAAAGTTTTCACTTTTAAATATATTTAAACATTGAATTTTTATTTTTTATTTTTTTTAAACAGCAAGTTTGAAGACTGGGCACAAAACCAAAACTTCCACCATTTTCAAATAAAGTTCTCTCTCTGCCTGTCTGTCTATCTCTCTCTCTCTCTCACACACACACACACACACATGTACACACACACACACACACACACACACACACACACACACACACACACACACACACACACACAATGTATGCAAAGAAAGACGACACAAGGACAAAATATCAAAAGTAGTAGACAATATGTGTACTAAAATGGCCAGACAGAACCACTTTCGATGCATCAGTATGGCATTACGGCACATGGAAATTTGCTGCAGAGTGGTAAACATATGTGTGTATGTGAACTGCAATATTCATTCAGCGTAAACCACAACACAACAGACAATCAAACAACAACAACAAAACAGAAGGGATGCAGCAACTGGACTCCACACCCCACCACAGACACAGACATATATTCCAACAGTCAACAAAACATGCCAGTAGAATGCAACAGTGACTCTTGCACGTATATACGTCGATCTATAGCACCAGCTTCTGCCTGCCTCACCACAGGACTTTTCTTTCAGCTTTACGCAGCTGCAATGCAATGATTGATTTACAGTTACACAGCCACAGGAAGTCACGCACAGCTTGTAACTAATGTATGTAAGTTTGGTATCATGTTCGGGGCGAGGAAACAACACAGGAGAGAAAGTCCAGATGAAGAATGAAACAGCGAACTGACCAACCCCTGTAACATAGTGGTTAGCACTTCGGACCAAAGACCAGGAGACCCGGGTTCGAGTCCCAGCCGAAGCAAGCGGGATTTTTCCTACCTAGTTCGGCTCCTACCCAGAGCCGGTGTGCTATGGGTCCAATGGGGAGGCTGTTGCCACACACCCGAGATTCACCCACTTCACGGGTGCGACTTTGGGGGTGCTTCCCTCGGTATGACACGTCTTACGATGTGGATGATTATACGGCCAGCACTGCAGGTGCCGGAGTTCCCAGGCCTGGTTAATGCCAGGATATTTATGACATGAAGCATGGAATGCGGCCCTGTCCCGCAGTCCCAAACCACACGGAACTCAATAGCATCATCTTACCATCATTCTCATCTCAATCATCATGCACAATAAAAATTGCCCAAGCTTGCAAGCCCTCCGCGGATTCCACCCATTACCTGGGAGGAACACGACTGGAACTGGCAAAAGAGTTGGGGCAGCAAAAAAAAAGAAGAAAAAAAAAAAGAAAGAAACAGCAAACTGAACAGCAGCCCAGATCTGGTCAGGATCATCTCTATGGTGAGAATCAGACAGAAGAAGACAGCAGCTTTATGTAGCTGTGACACAGGAAGTATCAGCTGGACCTGAAATGATCTTGTCCAAATTCACACAACTGAACAGGGAGAAGACCTGGGGGTATGAGTACTACAAGTTTCTGCTCTCTTAAACATATTTCACACCTTACAGCTTAACCTTCCGGCTACGTCGCTAAAAAACTTCTTAGTCCTACATCGTGTGAAACAACTTACCCATGGTTTTTACATAGGTAATTTTCGACTTATTCCTAGTCCTACGTCGTGGGAAACAAATTACCCATGGTTTTTACACAGGTAATTTTCGACTTATTCCTAGTCCTACGTCGTGGGAAACAAATTACCCATGGTTTTTATATAGGCAGATTGTAGCTTATTCCTAGTCCTACATCGTGGGAAACAAATTACCCATGGTTTTTATATAGGCAGTTCACAACTTATTCTTATTTATTGTTTAATTACTCTGCTAATTACAAGTTAAACAACACAATTTTTGGCATGAACATAGTCAAACCATTTATTGACAAAGTCATGAATTTCAAAGGTGTGACCTAAATATTGACCGAGATACGTTCATCTAAAGCAGTGTGTGTGCAACTTTTTACCCATGACGTAGCTGGAAGGTTAAGTATTATACATCTGTAGTGCACACACTTTGCAAAAGAGAAAATTATACACATGGCAATTGCAGAATTAGAAAATACGCTACTAGCGTATCAAAGATATCACAAGCAAAATAACCGATACTGTGAACCAGTGTTTTTCACGTAAAAAGAATTTAGGCTGAAGGGAGCATAGCAATGTTGCATGAAAAAGCTATGTAATAATGTATCCTGAAAAAATAACTTCACAGTACACAGATCTGCACTTGCACAAGTATTCAACACCACAATGCATGATCATAATTGCTATAGATACATGTACATGTACAACCAAATTATGCTGGCCACTTTGCATAAATACAGTTACTAAACATGGCTTTCCTGTCGCATCTTTTTCAAATTCTGCTGAACGTGAAACTGACACTTTCTTTTCTGTTGTTCACTTTCAGTTTCATAAGCCACGCTTGTCAAAGTGATGACATCTCGATCGGTCTTCTCTCTCCCTTTTCCAGGTTCACTGGGCAGAAGGTGGAGCACTGGCGTAGCTGGTTCTAGAGTGTACGCAGTGACAACAGTCTCGTGGTCCACATGCACCCTGTAGATGTGCTCTCGGCACTGAAGGAAAGAGTAGAAGATAGAGGAACAAACGCCACAAACAAAGAACGTCATCTCAGAAGCACACTTTGTGGGCACGTTGACTGGCATGTGGCCGGTCAGCTTCCAGTGTTTCTTCAGACTCTTGCTCTTGAACACCTGGCCACACTCTGTGCACATTCCAGGATTGATGGTGACCACCAGGCTTCTTTTGACCCTCACGTCGCGCATGGTGTAGGCGCCATACAAGCCATGCACCCGGCGAGTGTGGCTACAGCATGACGCAACGTCAGGGAAAACATCGTAACACTTGGGACACACGGGGACCACTTTGTTGAAGAGGCCTTGCTTGCATCTCAGCGTGCTAACTGCTGACATGTAGATCGGAATGAGGGAATTTGGGCCCACTCTGCTCTTACGCCCCACACAGCTGCTGGCAGAGTAATGATCGAAATTTGTCAAATGGCGTTGAGCATCAGCACACTTTAAGAAAGTGAACGAGCACACATCACACTTGTACATGCTCACAAACTTTTCCGGTACTGATCCCCACACCTCAAAATCATTGTCATGATTGTTTGAAGGCACAGGCTGAATATTCTTCTTCTCTCCATTTACTTCAGATCTGACTGGATGCAAAGACGACTGCGGACTGGCCAGTGAACTATTTTTTATTTTGTCTTTGTCTGTGTTTTGACACCTGGTGAGATCATGGTTCATACATCCACGATGATTGGTTGCTACAATATCATTTGTGTGAGAACAGTCACGACTTTTTGAAGTAACGTTGTTTGGCGTGCCTACTGTCTTGCCATTCTGTTCACAGTGCCCATCGTCTGTCTTTTTCGCATCTGCTTCATACTGAGGCGTGGACGAGTCACAGACCACTATTGCCTCTTCATCCTGCAAACAGTCCACAGATATTATTGTTGGACTTGATTGGCTGCTTGTCTTGTTCTCTCTGCCAGACATGATGGATTTTCGTTTCGAAGTCTTGGCAACCTCACCCTCCCCATCATCCTCGATAACATGCACTAAGGAAATCGGGGCAAACCAGGACTCCGGAATCTCCTGCGGCAACCACAGCTGAGGACGATACTCGCACCTCACACGGCGCCCATCAGGGAGAATGCCACACTTCCCCTTGATGTTGCGCCAGGCACCACTGTTCTCTGTTTGAACTGCATTAATTAAAGTCTCCCTTGCTTCAACTATTTCATGACGAGGATAAGGGCCAAGCAAAGTTGCCACATCATTGGCAAATGGTGGTGGTGCAAACTCTTGAAATCGTGGTGGCCAAAAGTTCATCTGTAAATAAATGAGACACATTAAAAAAAAAAATGATTATGATACATGACAAAGCTTTTTTACGCATACATGATAAATCAACATTTACCTAGTCACTTGCATCTCGGATGCATCAACCTATATGCAGTCTTCATTTTCAATGTAATAAGTACTAACAGCAGCAAATTTATATGGTTCACCACTGTATACTGCATTCAGGTGTAAGCCAACCTAGACTACTGAATCTACAGTAGTCGAATTCTGTCAAACTCCAGACTGGTAAACGGACAAAGAAAGTGACATGTACTGACAAGGTTTTACATGCATTCTGAACACCTGTACCTGCATCTGAAACAGGCCTACGATTGTATTTGCACGGAGAATGCATAAATTTCTGGCGGTTTACTGAATGCAGCTAAGAAATGCTCGTGAACTGAATCATGAAAGAAACTGTCAGTGAAACGCATTTCGATCCCGATGCAAAAAAAAAAACAACAACTGTATATGCAGAGACAAATGGACACAAGTGCTTATTCAAGAATATTACGGACTTTCTTCAAATGCAGGTTCTATTTGCGTTTCGACAGTCTCGCTAGGTAACTTCAGTTAGTACTTCCACTTGCACGCATTTTCGAGGCTATCAGTTCGTTCTTCAGGCAACCACGCGGTCAAAAGCTGCAGTACTCAAGTTTTGGACTACTTGCCTTCAAAATCAAGTCATTAAGTGAGACGCTTTCATTGAATAACTTCGGCAAAATCACGATTTTTCGAGAGCTTCGCAGCTCCTCTCGTCGGCTAGAAGCGTAGCAGATCGGGAAAACTTGTGCGGCCTAAAGGTAACCAGTTGATTGATCCCCAAGTCGTGTGTACTTTATGAATAGATCCATTTGAGAATTAAGGTAAACGTGGCAACATTCAGATTAAATCAATGTTCGCTGCCTTCCGATGACCATATTGTCGTCTCTGTGTTGTTACAATTTCATCCCCCCAAGAAAGTGTATTTGAAAATTGTAAAACGCTAAATTGCGGGGTTCTTGGACACATAATAGTATCCTTGGTAGCTCAGTGGGAATAACCTGACCCACAGCGACAGCTTAGTCCATGTAGTGGACTTGTCCATCTCATCCAGGTGTCCGCGTTGGCAGGTTTGACCGTAGGTCAGTATTTGTGTTTGCCGCCCCTCCCCTTCCCTTACACAGACACACACAGGGTCAGTGCATAGTGTTTGGTCATAGGACAGGATAGCAAACAATTTGTGTAGGCTAATTTGAAATGACATTTCCCCCCTTTCATGATATGTCATTTGAGCAGTTTGTGTCAACGCTTGTTTGCAAAGCCGTGTAATAAAAGTACTGTGCACTTACTTAGACATGCTGACCAGCACGAACTGTCCGAGACGCCAGTGACTTACCTCCCAAACTAGCCACGAAATACAAAACACGTAGCATGTTGAGTCCAAATCCTCTAGTTTATTACACACTTACACGCAAAAAAACCCACAAAAACCAACCATTTTAATTCAAAGAAAGACATCGCCACACACTTGCAAACACAGATTAATACACACATTCTCAAAATTAATGACGAATCATTCTGTCCAAATCCAAGAATACAACGTGTACAACAGTACTGTTTATTTTACCTTAAACGGCATACGGGTAATGGTGATACTCATTAATATTTTCATCATTTACATGAATTACACAGTTTTGACAGTGGACTGGAAGCTTAGATCGCGTAGCCACTTCTGTTCAATCATTGAAAGAGAATGTCTTACGACAAGAAAGTTTTTCGAACTTTACGTAACAAGACATAAAACCTCTTCTAGTTGGTGTCATACACAACCTGTGTAATGGACAAAACAGTGCAAGCTGTCACCACTGCCGTTCTGATGGCCGAAACAACATTACTGAAAGAATCCAACACAAGTTTTTGATCTTGTAAGTTTCCCATAGCATTCTGGGGACCTTGTCTGTGCATGTATCTTTTCAGGTACGCCTCGTTGTACCCACTTCTTGCTAACCCAGCGAGCTGCTGCAAATTGTTCTTGTCAATGTCACTGTTGCTCAGCAACCCACAAGCACACCTGAAAGGGCCCGTCTCCTGAGTGGCATCGACTCCTCTGGGGAAATGCCAAATGTGCCAGTTTTCGGCATCAACCCATGCGTGGGAGAACTCCTGAAGCAGAGAACACGCTGTTGCCTCCAGACTTTGTGAAAATGCGGCCGCTGTGATGTGCAGTTGGGCTTTGGAGAGGTGGAGCAGTGTAGTCAGTTCACTGGATTTTTCATGAACCTGGTTCACACAACAGGAAAAAAAAAGTTAAAAAGACAGGGTTTGTACAGGATTTTGAGAACAAAATTCAAAGACTTTTTAAAGACTTTTCAAAGACCAAAAATAAAAATTCAAAGACCCTGCTCTCGCAATCCTAATAATGTGTCACCGCATGCGCTTTGTGACAACCAGAGTCGACTCGCGAGCGGAGCGAAAGGAAAGGCACAGACTGACAGTGACACGGCCAGAGACGCGCAAACAGTGAGCTGGCCCCGAAAATACGGTAGTGGGACCCCCCCCCCCCCCCCCAAAAAAATCACTTCGCGATTTTTCAAAGACTTTCAAAGACATTTTTGCAAAACATCGAACTTTAAAGACTTTCAAAGACTTGAAAAAGGGTCTCCAAAATTCCAAAACTTTCAAAGACATTCAATGCCTGTACGAACATTGAAAAGAAAGAAAAAAAAAACTCAACAAAATATATTCCAAAAAGAAAGAAAAAGAAACAAAACACTCAAAGGCTCCAGAGGTGCATTACAATAAGGCTGTAGACAAAAAATGGCTTGACAAATATATATATATATGCAGTCTCATTACCGTTCCGGGGGCCTCGCTACTCTTGGCCCCCGCAACAACGCAAACTCGGGCTAACCTAAACCGGGCTGAGCTTAGTAATGCCTAAGAAGGAAACAAATCAAATTACTCGGTGACAAGCAAAGTGGACAGTTGTGAACAACTTTGAGGTCTCTGTGTTATTTCACAGTGTGCACAGAAGCGGTGAAAACTGTCGCATTCACCAGCACCAGTACATTCTCGGCCTGTTTCGAGATTATTACCTGCATGAGTAGTCCCCCGTGCATACATAGATCCGCAGCAATCAATCATTTTTCACGGCAGCTTTGTGCTCCGCCGCGAAAAATGCGTGCCTGTTGCGGCAAGGGAGATTACTCATGCAGGTAACAATCTCGGAACAGGCCGAGAATGTACTGGTGCTGGTGAATGCGACAGTTTTCACCACTTCTGTGCAAACTCTGAATTAACACGGGGACCTCAAAGTTGCTCGCAACTGTCCACTTTCCTTGTCACCTTAGGCATTACTAAGCTCATCCCGGTTCGGTTAGCCCGAGTTTGCGTTGTTGCGGGGGCCAAGAGTAGTGAGGCCTCCGGAACGGGAATGATGAAGTCTGTGCTCTTGAAACTGTTCCCTGATTCAAACTAAGAGGTCTGTATCTAGTCCAGGGTGGGTCTTACAGTAATAGCATGCAGCCAGGTGACACGTGTGCTTGTTCAATCTATCTACGAAGATCTACTCTGACTGTGACTGTGCAGCGACTGCCCGCCCAGGAAAGTTGCCCTGATTTCTCCAATGCAAGAGGCCATGAAGTTACACAGTCGCAGTGTCCAAATGAAGCACCACTTCACCGGTGTCTCACCATATGCCTGACGAAGTGGGCAAGATGAATCTGCCAGCATCCCCCTCCACAGAGAACTTGTGGTCGCTGTATGACCGAGTACAGGCCTCTGACTGCCGACTGTACCACCGTCTGAAATCAAAATAAGTATTTGTGTAAACACTGCACTTAGCAGTCAGTTGCAAACACACACTTTCTCCTTACATAGACAGAGACCCAATAATGCTGTAATGTACAATATGCACATTCTTACTAGAGCAACTCGTAAGAACAAGAGGGCCTCCGATGTTGTTCTGGACAGACTTGATGCATCCATGATTAATTGGTCAATTGTAATGGTCGATGCAGAGACAACAGTATGGTCATCTGACAGCGTGTCAGTCCTGCGGGAACATCAAACTCTCGCCAGACATCGGCAACAGGCTAAGCCTCTAACTTTGAGTCTAAGCATCCATCCACCGACCACGGAAATAGCTTTGTTTTACTTAGCAATAACAGCCATTGAACCTGCACAGTACAGTACACATTTTCTACAGGTAAATTTCCAATGCTCAACTCTTAGCTCAAACACTCAAAAGTTCTGATGGAGGCACTGCCCTGTTCATATTATATTTTTTTTTTTTTTAAATGGAAAACAAAACAAAACAAAAAACAACAAAAAAAAACCCAAAACACTTGAAAAGACATGGACCTTACATTCAACTCAGCCACCTGCTCCTCCAAACTTGCACACAACAGCAAGGTGCTCACACAGCTGCCTGGGTGCTGTAGGTGAAGATAGCTTCTGCTGTGGATAATGTTGTGTGTGACAGCAGTCAAAAGGCCGCAGCAATGTTTTGAGGGGCTGACCATCACTGAGGTGACTGGGGTGGCACCTGAACAAAGAAATGATGCTTATTATGAGTTGTGGAAAGAAGCACTCTGACTGATGCCAGACAGACGGTTCATTGTGGGTTTAACGTCATTTCCCGCCATACGAGGGCAACCATACCTTTCAGCTTCACTTGTCACCTATATATACCGTCGCGAACCCTCCAGTCGTCGTCCGAGAGGCTTCTCAAAATCCCCAAGCGCAACCTGAAATCTTTCGGTGAGCGCTCTTTCAATTTTACCGCTCCAGCCGTTTGGAACTCTCTGCCTGCAGATCTGAGAAATGCACCCACGCTGTCTGTTTTCAAGAGCAGTCTGAAAACGTTCCTTTTCCGCAAAGCCTATCAGTAATTTCCTCAGCTGCATGCTGGTCTTTGTTGTTTGAGCGGTGTAAGGCCACAAATAACTAACACCAGTTATTTTAACTAGTCAGTTTCACCAGCGTATGTCTGTTCATCGTTGTATAAAGTGCGTGAGTGTGAGTGAGTGATAGGCGCACTGAGTTTTATTAAAAGAAATGCGCCCTAGAAATACCATTTATTATTATTATTATTAACAAAGAAAAAGCCAGCACAAATTCTGGTCAGCCTTCTGTCTCATTTTTTTCCCCAATCATAAATGATATTTGTAGAACTTTTCGGTGCTCTGTGAAATACAGACACTTTGCATAGATCTTTATTTGGCCCAGTGATATAATGGGCGCAGTGATCTCAGAACCTGACAGTAGTTAAAACGAATGACCACTTTCAGTTTTACCACAGAACATAGATGATCTACACACACACCATGCAAACACACAAAAACAGACCACACTCATAACCAACCTGTCAGGTCCTGTAGGTAAGTGACGGGCTGGATACCCAGTCGATCCACGAACAGTATCCCCTTTTCCCTCAGGTACGACTTGATCCGTGGATGTATAACTTTCTGACACAGCAACAGTCCCACCCCTGCTTCAACCAGCCAGTCACAGAAAGCAACCATCTTGCTCAAGACAAACTCCAACGCAGCTGCGATCAATTCCGGCCGCGCCTGGACTGCGACATCGACTGATTCTTCGGTATCTCCAGACATTGACACAGTCACAAGCACAACTTTGACACTGGATGTACCGTCTTGCACTGTGATGGTTTCAAGGTCTTGCTCTCCTCTAAGGGGGGATATCTCTGGACATTCGATCAGCAACCCTTCCTTCACTTCAGATGACATTACATCAGTGCCAGGGAAGTGAAGAATAAAGATTCTATCAGATAAAAAAGACTTCGGTGCATCTGGAACAGAATTGAGAAACGCCCTCAGGATCAGATGCGAAGTGTGTTCCAGAGAGGCGGCGTTAAGTCCACACACAGGCTTGGCGATGATGCTACGCACATACGCTAACATCACTCTTACACTAGATGCATCAACATTCACACGTACAGGACACTCTTCCAAGTTCAGGTATTTGTCCACATGTTCCAATAAAACCTCAAACATTTCTCTCAGATATCTTCTCTGAACGGTCTCCACAGACAGTGCACTGTTGATGAGGTGAAGACACAAAGAACCCGCAAGCAGACCCCCATCGTGATGATTTTTGAGATGACTCTGAACAGCGTCGACAATGATGCGAAGGCAAGGACGTGAAAACGACATGGCATGAAGCAGACGACTAGAGCAACTCGTAAGAATAAGAGGGCCTCCAATGTTGTTCTGGACAGACTTGATGCATCCATGGGGTCCCATGCAGGAGCCAAAGAGCTGACAAAGTGCCTGCAGAGCTGCACGCAGCTCAGGGTCATCCAGAGTCTGGCGTTTCACCTGAGACTGCTGCAGCTGGTGCTGGCGGGACCCCATGGATAAATCTCAGCTAACCTGCACAGATACATAAAAAAATAAAGAAATAAACAAACAACCACAAACCGACAGACAGCGGGCAAGAAACTGAAACAATAAACCTGCGGTCTGATGTGTAAGAAGATCTAGCACAAGTTGCAAAATTTGTAAGTTTGCCAACAGCTGGAAAGACAATCACTGCAATGACCCAGAACAGCATTAAACAAATTTTTTTTTTTTTAAAAACACTCATGCTTCCAGATGGCCTCTCTACTTAAGTTTTTCAAGATAAAAAAACTTTCAATATTAGTATTATTACTCAATCACCAAACCTTTTTTTTTTTTAAATCCCCAGAGCTGGAGAAGTATGATACATTCACAGTGATGTATGGTACAACAAAGGGCGACATCAAAACAGCCGTAATAACATGATACAAGGAATATTATTGAAATAGGCCATTGCACCAACTTGCAATGAGCAGTGGGGGGGGGGGGGGGGGGGGGGGGAGGTTGAGCATGTACAATATGTTTACCAGAACCATGCTACAAAATACAAAATTAAAAAACGGTGCAGTAAACTGGATCAGTCTACAGGTATGACCAGATACGCACCATTTACTTGTCGGTCCTTTTCGAGTTCGCTCTTTCTGATGATGTAGAAACCCTTGCCTCATGGAGCCCTGGGATTGTTGCTATGTACACAGTAGTAACAATCACAATGAGCGACGCAAATTTGTTCTGGTAAGCCCAGCTTATAGCCCGTTTAAAAAAGGACAGACGGGGTTCTTTGGTCAGCATGATGAAATGTTATAACCTGTAAAAGAAAAACAAATCCATCCTAATACCTGTGTATATAGTAAAGTTTAAAGATATTATTCATTAAAAGTTATGCTATTATGCCTTATTTCTTAATAATGTTCAACATACCATGGCTGGAGCTGTTGTCGTCACTGGCTCATGGTCACCATGATACGGTGACCATGACAATGAACGACGTGTGAGTGTGCAAGAGAATAGTGAACGGATGAGTGAGTGCATGTGTGTGTGTGCCTGTGTGCGTGTGTGTCTTCTACAAGGGATAAAATCCAAGCATTCCGCCTGCAGTTCTCCTGACTGGTAACCTGCATGTTGTTCGTCGTGTTCATTTCCTGCATGTTGTGCGTGAGTGTGTGTGGATGGCTCATCTGAATGCATGGCTGATGGGTTGCTTTACACCACCTCAACGTCCATACACCATATCCTGATAGTAGCAACACATAATCAGCTTGTACTAGTTGTAGTCACCCACGGGAAACGACCACAGAGCGCACATTCACCAAAACACAAGCAAATCAAGGATCATGCCCATTCAACGGTATCATCAACTGCTGTATGTGCCACTTATATCAAAGCTAACAAGTTATCACTTTCACAGCTTCCGTTGCTGACATACCAAATGATTAAATGTAATGAATGATAAATGAATATGAACACTTTAATCCAATCTATACCAGAGGCATATGGTGTTTTATTTGAGAAAAAATCTTTGCTGTGCAACTCTTTATTGCATATAAGAGTAAGTCAAGGATGTTACAAAAGGTAATAAAAAAGATGTCAACCCACTCACATAAAATGACGACAAAATGTGGACAAGATGCACTTTCAGAATCAGGATGACTTCTGTTGTCCTGTAGACTTGATGTCAAACCCCAGTATTTTGACCTTATCCTCTTTGGGGACAAAGGTCTCGTTAAACTGGAGGCGATACCAGCCGTAGTGGAGGCCAATGAGTGAAGGAATGGTCACGACTGCTACAATGTTGCGTCGCAAGAAAGCAAGCACAGGATTCATGATGCAGCCGAACCTAGAGAAACGCAAAACAGACTGGAATGAAAACGTGACTCAAAAGAGGGCAGTCAGAGAAAAACGGAAGAGGTCAACTTGTTTGTGTGTGTGTGTGTGTGTGTGTGTGTGTGTGTGTGGTCGAATGCTTGTAGAAGTGAAGTAATTTCGATCTACATGCACGTATACTCCGCCCATATTTTTGTTGATTTCCTCTACCGAGACAGAATTGAGGTAGCAAAATGATTGAAAAGATTCAGAACATTTCTAGCCTGACATAACATGCAAAAGTGTCACCTTTCAAAGAAGTGTACACGTCTGTCGTCACATCACCTGTCCCGTTTACACAACCAAACGTGCTACTTTCGATGACCTTGCCGATGTCAAACAAAGCTGGTGTGTGTTTAGCAGCAACTTCGTTCGTATAAAAATTTCACATAAAACACCACAAGCTTATCAAACGGTCACGTTCAAAGAACTTGTTCTACAATAACTTCACTTATTAATCGCTAGTGCATGATATGAGTAGCAGAAAACAAATTCTAATCCGCGTTTTTCAGTCTCCTTCGCAACCAAACTTGACAGCTTTTCTTTCACAAAAATTCAGGGGGAGCGACTCCTGTTACCATGTTAAACACAGGTGTTGTGTGTTCCAAATTGCTGTAGGGTATACATATATCAAACATGGGTGTATTGCAATAATGCCGAAGGTTTGGGTCAGACAAGCAGTTGTGCCTTGTAAATAATGAATGGGCTTTGAGAAATGAGTGTCTGCACACGGATACAGCTGAATGGCTCGTCTGAGGACGGAGCACCTGCTGTGCATAGCAGTGGCACTGTACTTAGTCACTTGCTATTATGTGTACATCGCAGTGGACCTCCATATGAAGCATACAGAAGAGTGGCCTGTGGTGGACATCAAAAAGGACAAGGTGCGTGCTAGTTTGCGTGCTTGCTTTCCTGGAAACGTCCCCTGACCCCCTCCTCCCCCCCCCCCCCCCCCCGGCTCACCTTTACCCTCCAACCCCACCCCCACCCCATCACACACCATAATATAATTTTTCACTAATCCTCCGTCCCCCCCCCCCCCCCACACACACACACACACACACATCTCGTGTGCCACGTACATGCCACTGTGTTTCCCTCATGAACGTAAACAGATCGTAAATGCACCAGATGAAAAAGACAAATTACAAATCATGATTTAATTTTATCTTAATTTGTGAAAGGCGAACAGCAGGTAACAAACATACATGTACATAAGGTACCTAAGGTACATTGTTCTAAAATATGACAGTGACTATTTCATCCACATTATTAATTTCATCGCTCATGCGTGTGTATATATATATATATATAGTCATCCTTGTGAGAAGTGCATAGTGCCTCATCTCTTGAATATTGAAAACTATAGCTTCAGTGTGAATTTATATTGTGTCCTTTATTTTGTCAGGTTTTTTTCTTTTTCTTTACATGTTTGTTTGTTTGTTTCAGAATGGATCATGGCAGATTTTTCAAGATGACTGCCCGCCATTCCATACAGCCGTGAAGCACGGACACCTGTCCAAGTTTTACCCTCCTGGCAATGTTACACAGCTCAAGCCGGGCACCTGCAAAAACAGACCCCATATTAAATACACTAGAAGGAAAAATGTCATTCTGGTAATTTGTTTCTTCTGAATGACTGATAAGGCCAAAATGTTCATGTGCGTGTGTGTGTGCGTGTGCGTGTGCGTGTGTGTGTGTGTGTGTGCTAAATGCTTACAGTTGAGGACAGGAAAATCTGCATAGACCTAAGAATAAACCTCTGTCCACGTAGGCAGCCTTGCTACAGTTTTAAGAGGATTTTTTATTTTGTTCTAAAGGCTGAGAGTTGTTATGATGGAAACCATTGCTGCAGATAATATTCTTGTAGGTTGTAGTGGTACAGTCAAAAGTGGATTGTAGTCTCAAAGCTCTGGCCCGTCAGCCATGGCAATAACTGTCTCTGCTAGACGTTTCTGTTAATTTCTGAGTAATCGAAGCTCATAAGCTAACATCGAAAATGACTTGCTGAAAATCACCCACTTCATCACCAGTACGAACGTGGTCATCTGAGGCAAAGTGCAGGGAGCGCAGAAGAAGAAGAACATAACTTATAAGCTGACAATTGCAGCTTCCCAGTGTGGCTGTAAACTTGCTGTTTTAGACTTAGCTTTCTTCTACTATTGCTAGCTACAGTAGCGCATAAGTCCTTTACAGTATTGTGGTGTGTGTGTGTGTGTGTGTGTGTGTGTGTGTGTGTGTTCGCCCCCAGATGGAGAAAGAATGGAACTCTGTCGATGTTGGGTATCCGCAGTATGTCCTCACAGTGAGTGGTTGGATACAAGTTGTGGATGTTCCATCTTACACTGCCAAGCCTGGTCTCCATGTCTTTGTTGTGCCTCATTCTCACCAGGATGTCGGTAGGCACATTGATTAACATGAATATCGTTTAATTAAATTAATGCAATAAAAGCATTGCTAACTGCAGATGTGGAAAGATCAGTTTGGTTTCAGTGACGGAACCAGCCACTTCAGTCTAAATAAAATTTGCATTAAAAAGTGTATGCTTGTTTCAGATGTTTGGACCAACTGTTCTTTATTCGAAAAGAAAAGAATTAAAGACAAATGAGGCAGTCTTGGGATTTCGTCACACTGGAAACACATGTGCTTGTGCATGACACACATGTATGCACAGACATGCACACATGCGCGTGCGCACACACACACACACACACACACACACACACACACACACACACACACACACACACACACACCCCAATGATCAAGCTAATCAACTTGACAGTCCAAGTGAACACTGTTCAATCCAGACAACTAGTCAGCTCAGCCACAGTCAATTTGCCTTTGCACTTGCAATTTGATAGGCAGTAATTCAGTTCTGACAATATATTTTGGACTTGTTTCAGGCTGGCGGGATACAGTTGACTCCTGTTACAAAGATGCCAAGAATACACTGAATCATGCAGTCGCCAAATTAGAAGAACACAAAAACTGGAAGTTTATCTGGGCAGAGACAGCTTATCTTTCCCGGTGGTACAATGAAGCGAAAGATACCCAAAAACAGTCTTTAAAAAGGTAAGGTGACAAAGCAAAATCGAAAAGGAAAATTACAAAACAGATGAGGAGGAGAAAAACGAGTGGTTTTTTAACTGTAATTTTTTTTTTTTTTGGCAGAGACAGTTTTATGTTCGGAACGCCACTGAGATGGAAAACTGCTGCTTTCAACCAGATAGAGAGATGTTTCACTTTTCCATTGCAATCATTTTCGTGGCTTCTAATATGAGAGAAATACAACTTTCTTCGAGCCTACGGTCCATTTTTTAACAGACTGGGACATAAAAAAGCTGATAAAGATAGCAATCAATTAGCAATCTAGCTTGGTCCTCACTCCGCAACCGAATAATGTCGTCTCCTTCATATGCAGTATAACAACTGATACGGTCGGTGGTCTAGTGGTTAAGAGACCTGTCACCAATGCAAGAGGTCAGGGGTTCGAGTGCCACTCGGGGCAAAGAATTTTTCCTTCTCGTTCATTCGGGCCGATCGTTGGGGGTTCTCTCCGGGTACTCCGGCTTCCTCCCCCTCTGCTTTGGAAATGTTCAGCCCACCAAATTTGAAAAATAAATGCAATTCTAAATTCCGAAATTTAAATAGCTGAGCTGACCCTTCGCACCACGTGATTGTAATGTGTTTATGTCCGGTGTGTGAGAGAATGTGTGTGATTCACGTGAGCGTGCGTGTTGGGTTCAGTTCGCGGCGCTTTGAGCCGATTCTTGAAATTGGGTAAAGCGCCTATATAATACTCATTATTATTATTATTTATTATACGCTGGCCAGAGTCACCACAATGGTGTCAGATGCTATACTGTGACCTAAGTGACTGATTCTGATGCACAGATCGGGGCATTTGATGAAACGCTTTCCACGCGCTGTTGTACATATTGAGACTTAAAGTGAATGTTGTTTTCAACATCACCTTCTCTGCTCTAGGGCCATTGCTGACGGGCAGCTGGAGATCGTGACGGGAGGCTGGGTGATGACGGAGGAAGCGTGCGCTCACTATGCTCCCATGTTGGACCAGCTGATCGAGGGTCATCTTTGGCTCAACTCCACGCTTGGTATACCCCTTTTTTTGTGAAAACTGTCCGGGTTACTGAAAGCAGTACGGGACTGCACTGTTTGTGTAATTCAGTGACTTGTGTAAAATCAGCTGAGAAAGCATTTTGGTGCTGGGGATAAAAATGATGGTTGATTTTGTGGATGATTATACGGCTGGCACCAGAGGTGCCATAGTTCCTGGGCCTGGTTAATGCCAGGATGTTTATGACAGGAAGTGTGGAATGGGCCCTGTCAGGCAGTCTCATCAAACCACATAGACCTCCATGGCATCATCATACCCTCCTCCTCCTCCTCATCATCATCATCATGCATGTGTAACAAAAATTGACCCAGCTTTCAATTTAAGCCTTCTGTGGATTCCATCCATGACATGGGAGGAATACCACTGGAGTTGATGAAGAGTTGGGGCAGCAAAATAAATTTCAAATAAAACAGCGGGCTACATTAGAACTAGCAACTCTCAAAGCGCCAAAAGTGTTTCAAATGCTGAAAACTGTGATTTGACATTTGTTTGTGTCGATGAGCTCCTCGGACACTATCATAACTCTATTGTGACTGGGGCTGCCGCCGCCTCAGCACTGACTCCCCATGCCTGGACCTGTCCCCATGAAACTGCAGTACACTGAATCATGCAAACAGACCTCTCTAGAAAGCTTCATCGATACTTGGCAATTCAACCGATTTTGACTTCATTTTTAAAAAAATGGATGGAGAATTCAATTTTGATGAGCGGTTGGTGATGCATGGATGAACCTTTGATCTGAGTGTCCCGTCAAGAATGAGTTAGGGATGCTCTTATCTTTGTTTCATGCAAGCTGGATGTCACATGAGTGGAATGTGTTGCGTCAGAATGTTTACTACCCTGGTGGTGTGACCAGGCAACAGACTTAGTTGTCTTGCATATCCTTACAACCGCCACTCATAAATGGCTATTACTTTGCACATGTCTTGACTGGTGTGATTCTTTTGTCATAATAAGCAGCCCGATCAGTCTGTGGGCTTTGAAAAGTTAACTTCTGTGCCTTTAAGGAGATACATATATGTAAGTCTCTTCTTCACAGGCGTGCGTCCAGTCAGTGCATGGTCTGTCGATCCTTTTGGCCACTCACCAACCGTCGCCTACCTACTGAAAGGTTCTGGTCTGCAGCACATGGTGATTCAGAGGGTTCATTTTGGCATCAAACGACATCTTGCTCGGTCTCAGCGACTTGAGTTTAACTGGAGGCAAAGCTGGGGTAGGAGAAGGAAGAACACTCTGTGTCTGTGTGCATGCGTGCATGTGTTCGTGTGTGTGCGTGTTGGAGAGAGACAGAGGGAGAGGTCAAGACACCATAGATGAGAGTGTATGAGAAAGGGAGAGAGATTCCACCCATCCGGTGTAGTACTGGCTTTGGCTTATTCTTCCAAGTCCTGCCCACCAAGTGGGCAAAGGCGATTTTTTTTTTTCTTCCTTTTTGTACATTTTTTTTATAGAAGTAATATCAAGGTGTGTGTGTGTGTGTGTGTGTGTGTGTGTATGTGTAGTGGGGGGAATTTATTTTTAATCTTTCGTTTTATGTTTTATATGCTCTTACATATGCAGTTTCCCTATGTACTTATGTATGTGATATATATATATATACGTGTGTGTGTGTGTGTGTGTGTGTGTGTGTGTGTGTGTGTGTGTGTGTGTGTGTGCGCGCGCGTGCGTGCGTGCTTTTTAGTCGTTGAGGTCTGTGATGTGTGTTTGTGTGTTTAATGCCGCTGTTTTAAAAACAAATTGCCCAAGTTGGGATAATAAATGAAATGAATTGAAGATTGTTACTTAGGGCAGTGGCGCCACCACAGATCCCTGTCTTCCTCCCCATTCCTTGAGAGAATCATGCCTTGCTGTGCCTGTCTTGTCATGTTGCATTTTTTTTTTTTTTTTAAACTGCAATGTCCTTCATCCAGTTATAGCCAGATTTCATGTGTTAATGTTAACCTTAACATTTGATAAGATGGAGTGTCATGTACCCAATCGTATCGCAGTTTTTCCGAAGGTCAAGATCATAGTGACCTTGTTTGGTTTTTGTTTCGTGGTTGCATTTTCAGACTTAAGTGGAGCAACGGACATTCCCTGTCACATGATGCCGTTCCTGACCTACGCTGTGCTGTATTCCTGTGGGCCTGACCCCCACGTCTGCTGCCAGTTCGACTTTTCCCGGAACAAGTGTACTCGCGGGAAGAAGTCCATCAAGCCAGTGCCCGTTTCCAAGGAAAACATCAAGCAGTTGTAGGTTGAAAATACTCACAGCATTTATGTGCACCATGTCAAATTGCTCTTTTACAGATGGTATGGTATGGTATGGTATGGTAGACTTCTCCTCGGCGCACATATCCATCTCTGCTGAAATGCTCACGGCGCCGCAGGGCTGAAGGACAAAGCAGTGAAAGCCTGCTGCCATTAAGCGCTACTTTGTGTGCAAACTTCCACCCTGCTATTCACTCTGGTGCGTGCGACAGTATTTCTGTTTACCAGCCATAGCCTACTCTTCTTCGAAAGATGAACGTGGGATTTTTAGCGTGCACATTTGATGTTTGTGCGTGCGTGTGTACACGAAGGCGAGACAGGCACCGCAAACGAGTCTGCACATGGATTTGACTCGATATGGGAAGGAAAAATCAGAGTAATCCCACCATATTCCTGCCCACCGGGGACTCGAACCGATGAGTTTGGTATTGTGAAAAACGATGCGTGTTGTTAGATCTTCCGGTGTAGAGGTGGTCATAGATAGTCATGCAGTGTTCGATGTACATGTGCAAGTTCACTTTTTTTTTTCCTTTTGTAATCTGTTTGAATGACTGTTGGTTGATTGGTCATATAATGATTTTTAAATCATTTTTAAAAGTCCCCAAGCTGAACATGTTGACTTTTTTGGTTTTTTGTTTTTGGGGGGTTTTGGTTTTTTGTTTTTTGTTTGTTTTTTGTTGTTGTTGTTGTTTGTTTTTGTTTGTTTTTTTGTTTTTTTTTTGTTTTTGTTTTTTTTTGGGGGGGGGGTCTACGTTTTGTTGTCATTTTATGTGAGTGGGTTTACATCTTTTTTAACCTTTTGTAACATCCTTGACTTACTCTGAAACACAAAAAAGAGTTGCACAGCAAAGATTTTTTCTCAGATTAATAAAACACCATATGCCTCTGGTATAGATTGGATTAAAGTGTTGTTCATAGTCATTTATTAGATTCATTACATTTAATTATGTGGTACGTCAGCAGCGGAAACTGTGAAAGTGATAACTTGATAGCTTTGACAGTAAGTGGCACATACAGCAGTTGATAATACCACTGAATGGGCATGATCCTTGATTTGCTTGTGTTTTGGTGAATGTGCGCTACAGCCATGGTATATTGTTATGGTATGTTGTTATTAATAAATAAGCTGCCTCACCTCTTTGCCAGCTCCAGTGGTATTCCTCCTATGCCATGGGTGGAATCCATGGAGGGCTCAGAAGCTGGGGCAATTTTTAATTTGCATGATGATGATGAGGATGATGCTGTGGAAGTCCATGCAGTTTGTGACTGCGCGACAGGGATGGATTTTACATTTCCTGTCATAAATATCCCAGTGTTAACCATCACGCCTGGGACCTATGGCACCTGTATTGCCGGCCATGTAATCATCCACATCATGAAATGTGTCATAACAAGGGAAGCACCCTCAAAGTTGCACCCATGAACTTGGTGATTCTCCGCTGCGTGGCAACAGCCTCCCCACTGGGCCCATAGCACGCCCGTTCTGGATAGGAACCAACCTAGGTTGGAAAAATCCTGCTTGGCTTAGCTGGGATTCAAACCTGGGTCTCCCAGTTCATGGTCCAAAGTGCTGATCACTACACTGTAGGGGCCAATGGTGGTACATGTATTATTATTCACTTACCAGTAGTATTAGGATGTTCTCAGAAATAGCAAGGCCCCACACAAAACTGTGGACAAAGTTTGTGTGTCAGCAAGTATGGGCACAGGAATCGTGACACCAAATGCTGTTGACAGAATAGAGTTTTGACATTCTTTACATGTTCCAGCCAGTGACTTCTTTCTCTTATAATGTTATGTGGATTTCTTTTTCTGTAAAGTTTCAGTTGACAGGTTTTGGCTCCCTTGTGTAACAGTGGGAGTCAGTGTTTGGAACTGTGTCAGTAATATTTGTGCCACAATTAACGTTATAACATCTGACCCCGTTTAATCTTATTCACTTTGTTCAGAGCGTGGGCATTATGGGAGCAGTACCAGAAGAAAGCACAGCTGTACAAAAGCAGCGTATTGCTGGTTCCGCACGGTGATGATTTCCGCTACGACACGCGGCAAGAATGGGAGGAGCAGCTGGGCAACATGGAGAAACTGATGACGTACATGAATAATGACAGGGATATGAACATCAAGGTACAGTGTTGCATGTCTACTCAGAGGCACTGATATTTATATGGATTTACCGCGATGACCTTAACTTTTCGACCGCTTTTTTACACTAAAACATCTTGCATTTTAACTAAGGTCTGGTCAAAACCAGAGGAGCACCAAAAAAAAAACCAGTTTCAGTTTTGATGTCTACCATCTTCACTGAACATTTGTGTGCCAGCTGGGCTAATAATGCTATTTGAAAAGTAAGGATTGTTAAAAAGTTAAGTTTATTACGGTTACGGTATAATGAAAGTCTGTCATTTGGTGTCTAGGCCCGACCATACCTTAACCGCTTTTCCCACTGATGAAGTATTGCTGTTTCTGTATTGGATGCATACAGTTCTTGACTTAACTGCAGCGAGGTGGGACAGTCGAACAGTATAGCATTGGACTTTCAGTGGTTGGGTTGGGAGTTTGATTCCCAACTGGAGCCAGATATTTGTGTCAGCTTTTTTCTCATTGCCCCCTCTTTGATATCATCCATATGTGGTGGAAAATGATGCTAAACCCTCAAAACACCCACCAACCCTCTTGACTGGCAAACAAGTCACATCCTACAACAAGAGTGTCGGGGAGCTGGGCTGGCTGTATGGTAGAGTGCTGGACTTCTAATGCTCGGGTCGTGAGTTCGTATCCCGGCTGGGGCCAAATATTTGTGCTGGCTTTTTCATCATTGCCCCGTCTTTGATATCACCCGTATATGGTGGAAAAGGACGTTAAACCCCCAAACACCCACCCACCCACAACAAGAGTGTCATTCAATATAAAACGTTTGCGGATGCAGTAGGTAGAAAAACTGTAGACACATTCCACTATACATGTACAAGTTTTGACCCACTGCTTCTGTTTTCTGTTTCAGGTTGAGTTTGGCACAATTTCAGATTATTTCAAGGCTGTAGAAGCTGAAGAAAAGAGCAAGCAGATGAAATTCGATCCCTCTAGTGGGCAGTCTCCAGTTCTGGTTGGTGATTTCTTCCCGTACAACGACCGCGACGACCAGTACTGGACTGGGTATTACACTACTCGTCCCCTCTACAAGTACATGTCACGATTTTTACAGGGCAGGCTGAGGTAAGGACACTTTGTTGGTTTGTTTATTCGGAGGACTCTCACTGTCTGCTTGGTTGTTTTGTTTTTTTTTCATTTTTTATTGTTGAATGTTGGTGGTGGTGACAGTCTAAAACAATTAAGCATGATAATGCGCAAGCGATGATTTTTCCCATTCATCAACGTGTGGTAAATCTGTTGTCTTGTGGTGTTCCTATGATGTATGCTTGACGAAGCACGCAGAAACTTCGCCTCACTGTGACCTGACTATGCGTGTGCATATGTTGTAGACTGGCTGAGGTGCTGTACACACTGACAGTGGCAAGACTGTTGGCGCGACGCGAGACTGGCCTCTTGTCTTCAGTGCGTGACAGACTGCCAGACTTGGAGGACGCCCGGCACACTCAGGCTGTCTTCATGCACCACGATGCCATCACCGGCACTTCCAAGAAAGCTGTTGTAAAAGATTATGCACACTCGTGAGTCTCTGCATGTGTAGATTAACTGTGTTATGTGCATTTGACTTATCGGTCTTGCAGTGAAGGGAGGGGCTCTGCAAAGGGGCTAGTCTTAGCTTTTCCAGGCACACAGACATTTTAATTTACTTGTGTAACAATTAAGCTGAAAGTGTAACAAAGCTGAAAACTATTTTAGTGACAAAATGCAGAGTGAATTTTTTTGGGGTGCTGTTTCCTGAACATCTGAAGTGCATTACTTTTTCCAGCGGGGAGCCGGGGTGGCCGAATGGTAGAGCATTGGACTTCTAATGCTTGGGTCGTGAGTTCGTATCCCGGCTGGGGCCAAATATTTGTGCTGGCTTTTTCATCGTTGCCCCATCTTTGATATCACCCATATGTGGTGGAAAAGGACGTTAAACCCCCAAAACACCCACCCACCCACCTTTTCCAGGAGTTTATTTTGCGCATTTCTGAGCAAATGTTTCAGGTGTTTCAAAACTAGGACTGTCAGCCTTCCTCTTAAATTTGCGGTTTGGTAGTGTTGCGTTGTGAGCTGGGCTTCCTGTCTATGACTGCCTCCTCTTCCAGGTTAAAAACTGCCATATCCAAAGTGGATTTACTGCTGGAACAGTTGATGTCCATCACTCTTACTGGAGACACCCACACTTCACTAGCAGACCATGGTCACCTCCAGATGGTCAGTACTTCACCTTGTCTGTCTGTTAACCACTGAATTTGTTTTAAACTGTTTTACTATCCATTTGGGAGGAATCAGGTTCTTTTATGTCTTCTGACAACCAAATTGTTCTGTGCCTTCCTCATCCCACACCTAACTTACGTTGATGGGTCTGTATTATAATAATAATAATATTTATAGGGCGCCTATCCCTGGGGAGCGAGCTCTAGGCGCCTTACATTATAAAACCGAAGTTTAAAAAAAAAAAAAAAAAACATTCACTCAGTGTACACTACGTAAGAACAACTAAAAAAAGTAAAAGACCACACACACACACACACACACACACACACACACACACAACACGAGTGAGTAGAAATGATAAAGGATAGACAGAGACAATTAAAAACCAAGAACAAGTACCAGTGATAAAACCCAAAACAAAAGGATAGATTGGAATGAGCCAGATAAAACCTGTCTGGCGCCTGTATTTCTCTGAGTCTTAGCATTTGCAGGTACATGCATTGCTTAGTGAGTAGGTTTGTGTATCTAAGGGATCAGGTAAATAGGTTTTTGTACGTAACTGATTTCTGTTATTTTCAATGCAGAGTGAGGTGTGGCCTGATGCTGCAGCACCTCCTGTGTTCAGAATTGCGGAGAAAAATACCAGGTAACGTTTACACAGTCACAGGTCACCCATACCTAGCAGCTAAGCATTGCTGTGACATGTCATACTTGTAATGACATGTCACGTGTTTAAAGACACGTGCACATCCTGCAGGTCTTTTAAACTCACAGACCGACCTAGGCTTATAACGGTTACAAGAACAAGAACATTTAGATGTGTGCAAAATCCATACATGTATAGTCAGAAACTGTGTAATTGTATGTAGCAAACTAGTGTAGAATGGTGGTACATGTACATAAGATATGGTAGTGAAACTGGCTGTTTCTTCCTTTGAAGATGATGCTAAAACTGCTGATATCTTCCTTCATAGGATGATTGTAAACCTACAGATATCTTCCTTCGCAGGATGATTGTGGTAGCCAATCCACTTACAACACGCTGGGTGTACGCAGTGAAGGTGCATATTAGTGACCCAAATGTGCGAGTAACCAACCACCTCGGTGAACCTGTACCGCAACAGATAAGCCCAGTGCTGAGCAGAAATCTTGTGATGTCGGATTCTTACTTTGAGGTATGTGTGGACCATATTCGTACTTTTTTAAAATTAGTGTTTGTGAAAATAGTGTAGGGTTAGCTTGGGTTTGGGGTCTGAGAGACGGTTTGTTTGATGTGGTAGTGTTAGATGTTCCAGAACTCAATCTAGGCGTTTGATGTTGTTGGTGTTTTTGTTTGTTTGTTTGTTTTTCTGGGTCTTCTTGTGTGTGTGTGTGTGTGTGTGTGTGTGTGTGTGTGTGTGTGTGTGTGTGTGTGTGTGTGTGTGTGTCTTTCGGGGGGGGGGGGGGGGGGGGGGTACTTTTTTTTTGCACTTATTTCTAAAGTTTTCCTTCAGTATTGTGCAAGCTTGTGTTTTATTAACGGTGAACATCAGCAGCACCTGCATGTGTAGAACACAGCCCAGTTGTGGGCCTTAGTGTGGTGGCTTCATATTACACTGCACCAAGAAGGGAAGAAAGAAAAGGAGAAAAAAAAAAAGGGAGAAATGGAAATGCAAATCTCCATAAGCACAGAGGATTTGTCTCCTCCTTTTCAGTGTAAAACACTAAAATATTACATTGGTTTTGTTTTGTTATTTCCCCTCTCTCGTTCTCTCTCTCTCGCAGCTTGTCTTTGAAGCAGACATGCCAGCCCTGTCTGTGAGGTCTTTTGGTTTGGACTCGCATCAGCTGACTAGCAGTGACTTTGCCTCTATCACCGTCTTCAACTTGGACAAAGGACACTTTGGAGACAGGTATTCAGTCCTGAGGAAAAAACTGTTCTTGTTGGTGACTGAGTGCTTTGATGATTTATGTCTAGTTGCTACAAATTCTACTATTGACTATTGTAATTTTTTCTCATTGTGATGTATGCTGATACAGTGTTTGTAATTTTTGTAAGTGAAACTGTTGTGTGTGCAAATGCATTACTGTCAGTTCACTGTGGCTTTCCCTGGTTCCTGCCAGGCTGTACACTGCATTCCCCTAACTTCTGCTCAAAATAAGGGCGTTGCCCCATTACCAGCCTCTGTTCCTGTCCTTGTCTCCACAGCCACCAACCCATCCCCACCACCCACCCCCCACCTGAAGCCTGCTCTTAACTGGGCACAGCGCACGAAATACACATGCATGCACCACACCACAGTTGTTGCGTTCGGTGTGTCTGCTAACTACAAAACTGAACAAAGGCAGCAGTGTGCACAGTGACGTACAATCACTCACTCACGATACGATACCAACCGACACCCATAACGTCTGCAATGGCAAGCAGAGCTCGGAGGCGAGTCATCCAGTCTTCTGCAGTATTTATCTGGGACATCCCAAAGACATTTGTGACCCTCGAACAGGTGTATAAACACTGAAGTCTGTTCAGGCGACAAAGCAATTGAGGATGTACTGTCCGCCTTGTTTGCGCGCCGAGTGACGTGGCACAGCCAATCAGAATCTCTTGTGGGCCCCACAGTCACAGCTGGGGCTATTTGAAACCCCAGTAGCTGTGATGACGCCACAGCGGCGGAAACCCCCGAAATCACAACTGTGTCATGTGTGGACAACACAGTGGCATTCCACAGTGCCCAGTTAAGAGCCGGCTTGACTTCATACCCCTCTTCAGTCCCTTCTCACTGTGTAGAAGTCACAAATCCTTTTCCCATTTTATCAGGTTGCCTTTCAAGATGTTCCACTCAACAGAAGAAACATTCACCATTGAGAACAGAATGATCAAAGCCTCTTTTTCCCGCTGTTCTGGTACACTGCAGGTAAGCAGTCAAGTGGTTTGGTCTAGTAGTTCACTTTGTCTACATGCGCTTTTTGCAGTGTTGTGACAGTCATTGGAATGATGTCTGCTTGTTCATTGTTTCACAGAGCAAATCTTCTTATTTGTGTCTTCTTCATTCAGGTAATAAATTTTTGATTGAGCATAGCTTCTAACCGGTGAGTGTGAAGGTGTCATTTTATATTTTAGAGGGGTTTTATTCTGATCATAAAGGAGTCAGGTGGCAAGTCAAGTCAAAACCCACAAGGGGCAGTTCATCTTCAGGCGGGCTTATTAACTCATTATGACAAAATATTATAACAGATATAAGAGTACATTAAACTAAATAACTGAAAAATAACTTAAGTTGATATAATCATAGCACACACACATACACGTAAAAAGATAAACAACACACTAAGAATTAACTAAATAAATAACATTACATTTAAATACATACATAATCACAGATCTCATCACAACAGAAACATAATATACCCCCACCCCCTGCACACACATGCATACCTCCCCCCCCCCTCTCTCTCTCTCTCTCCCTCTCTCCACACACACACACACACACACACACACACACACACACACACACACACACACACACACACACACACACACATTCCTCTCTGTCTCTCTACGCAAGGTTTCATATTTGGTGGACTGTGATAGAACAAACGTCCTGGCTAACTATAAAAAGTATACAGGTAACTTTCAACAGAACCCTGACAGATTCAACATTAAACAGGCTTTTTCGAGTGCCACTATCTTTGCAGTCACCCTCAATTTCAACAGAAGAGTTAAACTTAAATAAAAATAAAACACACACGCTAAAACACACACACACACACACACACACACACACACACACACACTCTGTTTCAAACTAATTGTCTTTCTTCATTATTAATCACTGAGAAATTTGAGTTTCCTTCTTCCCTCTCAGTTAAAATTTTCTTCTGCTGTGTTCACAGCACATTATGAGAAAGTCTGACGATGTCGGCCACAAAGTTGGAGTAAAATTCGTGACGTACGGCACAGGGTCATGGACAAATCCTCTCAAGGACAAGAGCGGCGCTTACATCTTCCTCCCAGACGGGCCGGCACAGGTCAGATTTTACCTCAGCTCATAAATAAATCATCTATATTTACATTGTCTCATTGTTTTGTTTTATGTACTTTTATATATATTTGGTTGATTTGGTTGGTGGTCTAGTGGATCAGACTTTGTCACCAATGCGAAAGGTTCAAGTCCCACTCTGTGCGAAGAATTTTTCTTTCTCGTATGTGGCACCATTCATTCGGACCGGCCATTGGGGGTTCTCTCCGGGTAGTCCGGCTCACCAAGGCACAGCACTGTTTTTACGTTGGGGCACTTACGTAATGTCATTTAATGATAATTTTTTTCTGTGAGATAGTCTTTGTTGCTTGGGTGGTTCTGCTACCCCTGCCTAGCTGCAAGATGGTCTCTGTTGCTTGCGCGGCTCTTTATTTATATCTCCTTGTTTTTGCGTTTCAGGACATAGGAGTGAAGTACCCAAGTGTAGTTGTGATTGAAGGAACCGTGGCGTCGTCTGTATACACACATACACTGGGGTTGCTGCATGCCGTCACCCTGTACAACATTTCTGGTGAGAACATCACTTCGCGGAGTCATGTGATGCACACTTTGCCTTTCTGTTCTTGCTGCGTGTATTCTAAAAGTGATGATCGTGAAGACTTGGTAAAGCACACAACTCCACCCTACCTGAGTGCTCATGATGCACAGGGAAAGGTTCTGGGAGAATTATTGGGTGGGTGAGGGAACGGGGGGATACTTCGACCATTTTGATTTAAAAATGGAAATGGAATGCACAGATAAATAGGATGTGGCCATGCACCTTCTGTAGGAAAGCAGTGTGAAGTTTGAAAATGTAAAATCGCCATAGCCAAGACTATATATGTCACACTGCCTTAGGTATGTCAGCACTTGAGGCATTCTGTCATGACTAATCATTATGAATAATCCTGTTGAGAGGGAGCATTTTTAGCCAATCAGAAGATAGGTCAAACTTTGGTACAGCTGTGTTGTTGTCATTTTTTTTTTGTAACTGTTGTGTCTCCCTTCCCAGAGTGAGCATTTTTATCCCATCAAAAGATGGGTCAAAATTTGCTGCGGTTGTGCAGTGATCAATTTCACTTTTAGCCTAAGCTGTCTTGACTTTCATCGTCAGATCTGCTGTTATTGCGTTCACAGGTCCAGTAGGGGCTGGGGTCCATGTTGAGAACGTGGTGAATCTGGCCGACGCTCGATGGGACAACAAAGAACTAGTCATGCGACTTGTCACTGACATTCACAGTCCAGCTGATGACATCTGTGTCGACCTTAACGGATTCCAGGTGCTTGTGCTTTTTGTGCTTCGTGTAGTTTGTCCGTGGCATCTAGGCTGATGTGATATTTAAGGAATATTTTAAGGTGGGATTTAATGTGTTATATCTAATTTTTTACTCTTATATGGTTTGCTTATTGATTATTTTGTTTGAGTGTTTTTAATGTATTGTCTGTCTGTTTTTATGATCACCACAACCTAATTTCCCCTAAGGGGATAATAAAGATTTATTGAATTGAATAGGCTGATGATAGCAAGCATTAAAAATGCTCTGAATGAAATGATTAATTTAGATTGACAACGCCCATTGAGTAATTTACTCACACATGGAAAAACCAAGAAAAACATGAATGGACAGTTGTGTGTGCATGCATGCATCATGTTGCAGATGAACAGAAAACACTGGCGCTCAAAGCTGCTGATCCAGGGTAACTTCCACCCCATCAACACAATGGTGTACATCGAGAATCAGCACCAGTCTCGTCTCTCACTGATTACAGCTCAAGCTCACGGAGTGGCTAGTCTCAGCTCAGGTCAGTGGATTTGCGGTTCTCATTGTTTTTTGTTTTTGTTTCTTGTTGTGGTTGTTTTTGTTGTTGTTGTTTTGTTTTTGTTAATGGCTGGTTGTTTCTGTTTTGATTTGTTTTGGTGGGTGTTCTTGTCTTGTTTTGGTTTGGTTTGGTTTGGTTTGGTTTGGTTTGGTTGGTTGTTTGTTGTTGGGGGTTTTTTTTGTTGTTGCTTTTTGGGTTTGTTTTTTTTTGTTTTTGGTGTTTTTGTTTTTGTTTTGTTTTTGTTTTGTTTTTTGTTGTTGGTTTGGTTTTGTTTTTGTTTTTTTTTTTTGGGGGGGGGGGGGGAGGGGGGTTGACGGTGGGTAGGGGTATTTAATTTAAAGATCAAGAAAACGATAACTGTATTTATCCCATTGCTGGGAGATTCCTAAACGGCTCTCATTGAGGCTTGATTGCTTTGTTTAGGTTTTGGGGTGTTTGTTTTGTTTTTGTTTTGTTTGGGGTTTATTTCTTTGTTGTTTTATGTACAATTTATCCCTGCCTCGGTATTTGGTGGGTTTTTCCCAGTTTTTTTATTTGTTTTGTTTTTTTGGCAAAGGTTAGAAAACTTGTACATTGTAACAGGTGTTTGTCAGATTGTGAAGGCAGAATTTTTCTCTCTCTTCTTATTCTTTTTCGAGACAGTTACGATGACTTAGCTTGAAAGAGAGCTCAAGAAACGCAACATACTGATCCTTTGTCTTTTCCTAACGATACCTTGGACAGGTTGGTTGGAGGTGGTCTTGGATCGCCGACTGATGCAGGACGACTGGCGGGGGTTGGGGGAGGGGGTGACAGACAACGCACCCACCCCCAGCAAGTTTGTACTTCTGCTGGAGAGACTGGAGGTGAGGGTTCATTTGTTGTTGTTGTTTTCTGTTTTTTTTTTTGTTTGTTTGTTTGTCGTTTTTGGGCTGCGTATTAGACAGTTTATGAATAGGGACCATAAAAATTGTCTCATCTTTTCCTTTTTTTGGTCCCCTGTGAGTACTTAGCGTGTAGCCGTGGGTTTTATCAAGTCCCCGTCATCATCATCATCATCATCATCATCGTGATGCTCTCAAAACAAAACAAAAAGGGTCTTGTTTTTCAGGTGAAAAGTGCTAGTCGTCCGTGTCGTCCCTCTCCTCTGGCACACCTGTTGTCTGAACACCTGAACAATCCACCCGTGACCACAGTGTCAAGCCTGGCCCCTAGTAAGAGCGAAAGCCAGCGTGGTCACAGTCTGCTGACCTCACCCTTCCCATGTGCGCTGGACCTTGTCAATCTGCGCACATCATCGATTGCTTCTGACCTCAAGTTTGTTTCTGCTCTCATGGTGCTGCATCGTGCAGGTGTTGACTGCAGTATTCCTGATGTTCACAAGGACTGTGATATGCAGGTAAGTCAACTTACTTCTTTGGGGTTTTTCCCTTCTTTCTTTTCTTTCTTTTTGCTCTCCTTTTTTTTTTTTTTTTTTTTTTTGGGGGGGGGGGGGGTCATTCAGAGTTACATTTTTCCAAACACATTTGCACTTTTTTCTTATTTTGTATGGGTATTTGGTATGGTAGGGTAGACATCTCCTAGGAGCACATATCCATCTCATTTGATATGCTCATGGTGCCGCAGTGCTGGAGGACAAAGGAGTGAAAGCCTGCTGCCGCTAAGCACTAATTTATGTGCAAACCTCCACCCTGCTATGCACTTTGGTGCGTGTGACAGTATTTGTGTTTTCCACGCCACCGGCCACAGCCTACTCTCCTTCGAAATATGGACGCGGGATTTTTAGCGTGCACACTTGATATTTCTTTCTCTGTCCATGCGTGCGTGCGTGTGTGAGTCCGGGATTGAATCTTTCAATCTTTCAGCACACTTGTCCAGATATGACAGATCATGAAAGAAATTCTTTACGTGGACCCTTACATTACATTTCATTGTATATATTATGCTCGCATAAAATAATAATAATACTAATAAATGATATTTCTAGGGCTCATTTCTTTAAATATAACTCAAATAGCACATAATGTGATGCCAGATTTTCGCCATTACAAAAGCTGTCTTTACACCAACAGTTTTCTGAAACACTCCAGTATTCTCTGATTCTCAAGTGTTGTACTTTTTTCCTCTTCTTTTTCTTTTCCAGTCAAGCTTGGAATCAAATATTTTTGATGGAGTGAAAATAACAGGAACGCTGAAGATGCGCCTTTCTGGTGCGCAAGAAGAACAGAAAAGTCCGGAGTTGGGACAAGTGCCTGAAATGGAACTTCGTACTTATAAGCTCGTGTTCTCTTGATGTCTGCAAGCATTTTTGTGATGACAATTCATTGCGTTGCTCCCACGTTGTTTTGAATGGTTTGGAATGGAATGTTCTTTTTCATGCACAAGAACTGTGTACGTGTAAGGTTAGTTGTTAAGTGAATTTTCCAAAAGGTTACATCATTCCATATCTCTTGCGCTTCACCCCAACTCAACATGCACACATGCACAAGTCCACACACACACACACACACACACACACACACACACACACACACACACACACACACTTCAGGGGTTCAAGAGTGGTACACATTGGACTGTTTTGTTCATTAGATTTTCCATTTTCGTTCCAGATATTTCTGCCTGGCTTTGATTGTGAATTGATTTTAGATTTGATTATGTCGCTGATTTTTAGACGGCCACAACTTGCCCGAATGATAAAAAATTTAAACTTTTACCCAAATGATGACTGTAAAATTTAAGTGCCATTACATTGTGGGTGTCCACACACCTATATATTTTTACTGTAGGATTCACCAGTGCCGTATGTCTTGGGTCTCTATTCACCCATTTACTTATGTGCAAAGCCACCATATTATTCCTGCTAATTCATCGTGGGTTGGTTTCTTTCTTTGTAAGAAGAAGGGTGAATACAAAAGGGCAACAGTCTCTCAGAACAAAACACGAAACTGTTTCTGAAAACGTGTGTTTCCGAAACCGTTGTCACTTCATGCAGGTCACATATACTATATAGAAACAGTTTCTCTAGTGTGCCGCACGTGCATCCCACAAAGCAGGGTGGGACCCATACAGATTTATGAGGCCCCCCTGTGAACTCATTGTTGAGATCCCTTCACGGACCCTGACACTCAAAAGTGACTGGCTCAAGCAAGCGTGTTTTTAGAAACAGTTGTGAGAATTTTGAGCCAGCCCTGAAGTCTTGCAACACAAGAAAACAGTTTCAGAAAAAAAAAAGTTTTAGGAGCTTTGTAACCAGTTTTTGAAACACTGGTGTTGATGTTTTTGAAAACTGTTGTGAAGCAGTCATATGACGTGGCCTTCAGCAAGCAGTGTATACATGTCAGTGAGTTAAATGAACATATTCGGAGATTATTTGGTTCTGCACAAGACAACTTTTGTTTTAGAACACTTGCGCTTGTGAATGTGCCTGTATGCTCGAAAATGTCGTCCATCTTAGTGATTAGAAGAGCTCTGAATGCAGTACACTGACAAATGCTGACTTTGCGAACAAGAACTACAATGGCCCAAAGCTCTGGTGTTCAACTGGACTTTGGTTTGTGTTTTGTGTTTTTTGTTGTTGTTGGTGTTTTGTACTCTTTATTAACCTCCCAGTATGGCGGTTAATAAACTATACATAATCATTTTATGCTGTTGTACAATTAATCATGATCACATCAAGTTACTGACTGAAGTGATAGCCCACCATTGATGTATTCACAGTGTTGTCTAATTTTTCTCTGTGTGTGTGTGTGCGGGGGGAGGGGGGGGGGGGGGGGGGGGGGGGGAGCGGTTGGGTTTTTCCTTTTTTTGTTGTTGTTTGTTTTCTTCCCTTCACAGTTAGGTGGAGCATTGCTTGGTGTGTATCATACAAAACAGGTGTTTGGATCTTCCTGCATAATGTGTCAGAGATTCTGCTCAACACGATCACGTGCCTTTGTTTTAAAGTGAGAACACCACACATGGCTCACACACTTGAGATACAAATATCTTATATTTTTCAACAGGTATTTCGTAGTCAGATATATGTCATAATATGGGTATGCCCTGCAGCATTCAGCGTTAGTATCTTTCGTCAGACATCTTTGTTGTTAAGGTTAGTGCTTTCAGTCAGACATATCTGTTATTATGGGGTTTTTCCTATGGTGTCCTATGGTTAGTATCCTTAGTTGGACATCCCTGTTATGTACTGGGGTATTTCCTATGGCAATCAGGGTTAGCACATGGTTTTTTTTTGTTTTTTTGTTTGTTTGTTTGTTTTTTTGTGGGTGGAATCCACGGAGGGCTCGAAAGTGGGGCAATTTTTATTATGCATGGTGATGGAGATGAGGATGATGGTAAGATGATGCTATGGAAGTCCGAGTGAGTGGTTTGGGACTGCGGGGCAGGGCCACATTCCACGCTTCCTGTCATAAATATCCTGGCAATAACCAGGCCTGGGAACTACGGCACCTGCGGTGCCGGCCGTGTAATCATCCAAATCATAAGACGTGTCATACCTAGGAAAGCACCCCCAAAGTCGCACCCGTGAAGTGGGTGAAGCTCGGCTATGTGGCAACAGCCTTCCCATTGGGCCCATAGCACACCCGCTCTGGGTAGGAGCCGACCTAGGTAGGAAAAATCCCGCTTGCCTCGGCTGGGACTCGAACCTGGGTCTCCCGTTCCATAGCCCGAAGTGCTAACCACTACACTATGGGGGCCGGTAAGGTCAATGTCTTTCATCAAACATTTGTTATTACTTGGGTACTTGATATGGTATTCAAAGTTGGTATCTTTCATCAGATACCTTTGTAATTACAGGGGTTATTTCCTATGGCAGTTAAAGTTAGTACCTTTTGTCAGATACCCATTATCTCACAGTCAGACATATCTGTTGTTACTGGGGCACTTCCTTTGGGGTGGGCAGACATATGTTATCACTCGGCATTCAAAGTTGGTATGTTTTGTCAGATGTCTCAGGTATTGCTGGGATATATTCCAGGGCTTTCAAGTTTGGTATGTTTGGTCGCTGTACAGTTTTTACAGTAGTCTGTGTTACACACGAAACACATTGCTGGTGTGGCAAGAAGCCGTGCTGAGTTCATGATTGAGCACTTCTTTGATAGAACTGTTATATTTTGATTTTTTTTTTTTTAAGAATATGTATTTTTGAGTTTCATTCCTTTAGGAATGCGCTTATTGGTGTTTGGGCTTTGTTAATTACACGAATTCATCATTGAGCATTTCTTTGATAGAACTGACATATTTTGATTTTTTTTTTTAAGTTGATGTATTTTGTGGTTTCATTCCTTTAGGAAATTGTTTCTTGGTGTGTGGGCTTTGATAATTACATGTACACGTAGTCAGTCCAGTTTGAATTTGTGTGCGTGCGTGCGTGCGTGCGTGCGTGTGTGTGTGTGTGTGTGTGTGTGTGTGTGTGTGTGTGTGTGTGTGTGTGTGTGTGTGTGTGACTATTAAACAGAAGCTGCCAGTTTTATATCATCACTTATTTTACGGTATTGGTCATGATTACAGTGTAGCCATATAAGCTTACGTCATGGCTGCCGTTTTCACTTCCTAGCAAGTGATAATGCCAATGTGTTTTTACATGCATTCACTATTATGATTTGCACAGCACGTTTTGTCAATAAACCCTTTTTTGAATAGTCCCTCAGATGGTTTGTTTTGTGTGTGTGTGTGTGTGTGTGTGTGTGTGTGTGTGTGTGTGTGTGTGTGTGTGTGTGTGTGTGTTGGGGGAAGGGGATTCACAAAGGATTCCAGACGGTTCAGGTTAACAAAATAATACAAAAATACATTTGTAAAAAAACTCGCACAGAACCCTGAAATTTAGAATCACAGACCTAGAGGGTCGCAGCTTTGTACGCTGGTGTGTCTCTCTACCTACAAGTACACTTATGTACCAAACAATAACGGACACTGCATTTTTTTCAACTACTTTGTTGTCCATTTCGGGAAATTCGGGCTGCTTCCCCCGGGGGCAGCGCCACCCAATACATATCCTCTTTTTTTTTTTTTTCAATTTTGCTGAGGGAGGAAAGCCGGATAACCCCGAGAGAAATCCCCGATGAGCAGCCTGGTAGCCTGGAAAAACCGGTACATGTATCACATATCACAAGCTCGACTGATCTGGGCTCGAGTCCACGCTTTTGTTTACCGTGAGAGCGGTGACGGCCGTTCAGTGTTGCAACGGCTAAGTCCGACGCGCTACCTAGTAGACCACCGCTAACCCTCAGATATACTCACTAGAGTTGCGTAGAGTTACTCGTCTCTGATACATACAAGGTATGTCGTGTCCGTGGAATAATGACTAGCATACTCCTCTGTGGTTATAACACTGGGGAATTTGCTGTCATTTCGCAATTTTCAGCCATACTGCCTATCCTTTCAGCCCCCCCCCCCCCCCTCCCAAAAAAAAAAAAAAAAGGAAGAGGGAAAGAGGTTGCATACACAGAGTAACTGATGAATCACGGTTTATGTAAAGCCATATGGGACAGTCTAACTTCATCAAGTTATTGAAGACTTGCATGTCAGTACCAAGGCAGCGTTTTACTTTTGGGTGCCAGGAGAGGCTACTAAATGCCTTTTAAAATGCTACAATTCGTTCTTTTGTTCTCTGAAGTCGGGATGTTCCCCCACGGTCCCCCAGCAGGACCGTGGCGCTGCTTCTGACCCGGCCTAGGTTTCAGTCTTCTTGTTTTTTACAGTTTTTTCCTCAGCAGTTCCCCCAGCCTGGGTTATGCAAGTGGCCATCACCTATATGTCTAACCTTCGGCCCTAAAACCTAGAAACCCACAACGTGACAGCCTGATGAACCATTTACCCTGTTCCTCTTTCTCTGCATTGCCGGTTAGTGCATAAGAGCGTTGAGTAACTTCTATCGTGCCTGATGTTGCATGCAAAATGGGGAAGGGTCCACTCCGAGGTGTCTGCTTTTGTAATCATTTCTGTACGTCTCGTTCGTGTCCATGCGTCCAGCACACACTAATAATCACTCGTATAATCATGATATTGAGACGGAGTGCAGTGTCACGTCACAGTCAGTGTGTCACAGTGTGTCACAATCAGTGTGTGTGTGTGTGTGCGTGTGTGTGTGTGTGTGCGTGCGTGCGTGTGTGTGTGTGTGTGTGTGTGTGTGTGCGTGCGTGCGTGCGTGCGTGCGCGCGCCGGCGCGTGTGTGTGTGTAGCGCTATGAGTTGCTTTCCTGTGAGATTAAGCGCTAAACAAGTACTATTCATTATTATTATTAATAATAATATAATTTTAGCGAGCGAGTGAATGTGCAGGTTGAATGCCGGAATGAATGTATCCGTGAGTGTTGAATGTGATAGGAAATTGTATGTGTGTGATATTGTGTTTTATTCTTGATTTTAAGCAATTTCACTGGTCAAGACTGTTTGTTTTACTCAAAATATTTTATGCGTATATTTGTACTCTCATTTATTAAAATGTTTTGTTTTACTCAATTTTTTATGCGTATATGTTGTAGAGATCGCGAAAAGTCACTACATTTCGATGGAAATTTCTAGACCATCCCAGAACATGCGAGTGCAGTAACGTCAGCAGATTAAGTAACCTCGGAAAGATTCCGTACTTGCCAGTATGTTACACTGAGAATGTTCTAGATCTGACCTGTTAGTATATAAGCAGCACTGCACAGCGTTCTGGGTTCTTCCTCTTTCATGAGTTTGTTCTTGCGCATCTTCTGTTAATAAAGCATTGGAGTTCCAGCCTGTTGTATCCCGTGTCTTCTCTGCGAGTGCACCGAGAGAGCGACATAGCAGGAGAAAAATACAACAGAAATATTTGGCGTCGCCGACAGGATTCGACATTGATCTACCTACGAAGGGACAGTACTCTCCAGTACTCAAGAAACTCCAACTACAGAAGTTGCACCCCTTCAACTGTTGCAGCAGCGAAAATTGACGACTGACCATGGCAGAGACAGCGGAGCTGATAAAATTGCTTAGAGAGCAATTAGAACAGCAGAAGGAACAGATGAAGATTCAAATGGAACAGCAGAAGGAACAAATGGAACAGCAGAAGGAACAGATGAAGGAACAGATGAGAATTCAAGCAAAGCAGCATGAAGAAGAATTAGCAGTCCAAAGAGAGCAGATGGGTGCGTTGATGAAGATGATTCAAGTTCAGACACCGACTGGGGATTCCAGCGCAAGTACCCGTCCTCACACTTCTACTGTTTCGACCGCCGCTATTCCACCTTTCGCTGCCTTTGATTCCACTTCAGAACTGTGGCCTGACTACTGGTCAAGGTTCTGCACATTTCTTGTCGCCAACGCCGTTCCTGACGACCGCAAGGCTCAAGTCTTCCTCACTAATCAGACTCCGGCTGTCTACAAGCAACTGGCAAATCTGGCTGCTCAACAAAATCCAAAAACGGACATCAACAGCCTGACGATGGACCAAATTGTCAAGTTCATGAAAGAACAATTTGACCCAAAACTGTTCATAGTGCGAGAACGTTTCAAGTTCTGGAGCAACATGGAACGGAAGCCAGGCGAAACACTCCAGGAGCTGGCAGCCCGTATACGTCAAGACGCGGCTACCTGTGACTTTCCTTCGATCCAAGATCCACAAGATGAAGCTCTTAGGCAGAGATTCATATGTTCTGTCAACAACGAAGCTGTCTTGAAGGCTCTTTTCAAGGTCAAGGATACCGAGTTGGATTTTGCCAAGGCTGTCAAGATCGCCATTGAGACTGAAGACGCGGCAAAGGTGGCCAAGGAAACTGTCTACGGTTCCAAGCCCAGGCCGGTCAACAAAGTCAAGGCGAACAACAAAGGGGGTCAACCAAAGAACCACCAGCAGTCTAACTCCACGACCAGCAATTCAGCAAAGTGCTACAGGTGTGGAAAGGCTCATAAAGCAACAGACTGCTACTACAAAGACTCCAAATGCAACTTCTGTCAGAAGATAGGACATTTGGAGGCTGTTTGCAGGAAAAAGCTGCATCAACAGCAACAAGGGGGACGACATCCTGCAAAATCTTCAGTGAAAAGTATCACAAAAGCAGAGCTCGTCAAAGCCATCCTCGGCGAAGTTCCCCAAGACACTCCTAGGTTGGACGTTCCAGTCACAATCCAGGATCAACAGTTCACGATGGAGCTGGACACCGCAACCACGGGAAATTTTGTTTCTGTGCCAGTCTGGAAACAGCTGGGAAAACCGAAGCTGGATGACGTCACACATCGGTACGAGTCTGCCAGCAAGCACGACCTACCCGTGTTGGGCACCTTCATGGGCCAGACTAAGGACCCAGTGACTGGTAAACAGAGCTCCATTCCCTACATCGTCACCAAGATCCCTGATCTCAACCTACTTGGACGAAACGCGATCCAGGCTCTGGGAATTTCAGTGGACAATGCCCTTGGACTGAAGAGCATAGAGAGTCGAGTCAAGAGCGAGGGTGCAAAAGAATCGCATCCGAAGACCTCCAGCTCAACTTATGCTTCTCTTCAGAAGGACTGCCACACTCTCTGCGACAAGTTCCCAGATCTCTTCAAGGAAGAATTGGGATGTCTGAAGGATTTTGAGCTGGAAGTAAAGTTCAAGTCCGACGCGAAGCCGGTTTTTCACAAGGCAAGGCCGGTTCCTTTCGCTCTTCGTGATGACCTGACGAAAGGCTACGAAGAAGGCATCGCCAAAGGAGTCTGGAAGCCAGTCCAATTCAACGACTATGGAACACCAGTGGTTCCAATTCGTAAGACAAACAGTGCAGGCGCCCTGAAGCCAAAACTGCGGATCTGTGGTGACTACTCAGTTGGGATCAACGATCAACTTGCTGATCACCGTCACCCAATGCCTCTCCCAGAGGAACTGATGCAAAAGCTGGGAGGAGGATTCGGTTACACGAAGATCGACCTCGCTGATGCTTACAACCAGATCAAGCTGGCATCAGAAAGTCAACGCAGACTAGCCCTCAGCACTCACCGTGGGGTACTTCTGCAACAACGACTACCTTTCGGAATCAAGTCAGCACCTGGTTATTTTCAGGAGATCATGGAAAATCTGACCAGTGATCTGCCTGGAGTTGCCGTCTTCCAAGATGACATACTCACCAGCGGGAAGGATGCCAAAGATCATCTGAGCAACCTGGAACGACTACTCACGCGTCTGAACGACAAAGGACTCAGATGCCGTCGTGAAAAATGCCTGTTTGCTCAACCCAGTGTGGAATACCTTGGACACACTCTATCGGCTGAAGGAATCTCCAAAGGATCCAAAGTCGAGGCAGTCTTGAAGATGCCACCACCTACGGATGTCTCAAGCTTGAAGTCTTTTCTGGGCTCAGTACAATTCTACGGGAAATTCATCCCAAACCTGGCTACTATGGCAGAGCCGCTCTACCGCCTGACAAAGAAGGCAAATCCCTGGAAGTGGGGAGAAGAGGAACAAGCAGCTTTTGAACAGCTGAAGAATGTGCTTTCCTCTGATCAAGTCCTTGTACACTTCGACCCAGATAAGCCTGTGGGGCTGGCTTGTGACGCATCCAACGTTGGAATTGGAGCAGTACTGTTTCATCGCTATCCGGATGGAAGCGAGCGCCCAATTGCCAATGTGTCCAAGACTCTTACAGCTGCAGAAAGAAACTACAGCCAAATCCACAAAGAAGCCCTAGCCATCATCTATGGTTTGCGGAAATTCTACCAGTATCTGTACGGACGACAGTTCATACTGGTGACTGATCACAAGCCCCTGACGGCGCTGTTCGGACCAAAGAAAGGGACACCACTTCTTGCAGCTAACAGACTAGCTCGGTGGGCCCTATGGCTGAACCAGTTCGACTACACGATCGAGTACCGGAAAACTGCAGATCACGGCAATGCAGATGCCCTCAGTCGCTTGCCTTCAGGAGACGACATCGACTTTGACAGGGAGGAGAGTGGGGAAGACACGGACATGGTGTGCGCCATCCGAGTTCTCAGTCTTCAAGTCAAACCTTTCGACTCCAACATCCTTCGTCAAGAGTCAGGCAAAGATCCAGTGATAGCTACAGTGATGCGCTACTTGCGCGAAGGGTGGCCGCTGAAGCACGCTGAGATCAACGAAAATGTCAGAAAGTTCCAGAAGTTGTCTGATTCTCTCAGTATCTGCCATGGATGCCTCATCTATGGTACAAGAGTTGTGATTCCACAAAGCCTGCAGCCCAAGATCCTTGATCTTCTGCACATCGGACACTTCGGCATGGAACGCATGAAGCAGTTGGCAAGAACTGCAGTATACTGGCCCGGTATCGACGCTGCAATAGAGATGACGAGTCGACGATGTGACTCATGCGGCGAACATCAAAACAAGCCATCCAAACCGCCAGTTCATCCCTGGATGTTACCAGAGAAGCCATGGAGCCGAGTTCACTTGGACCACGCCATCAACTTCATGGGCACCAACTGGCTGGTGATCACGGATGCTTACTCAAAGTACCCATGCATCCACCCAACGTCATCCACGTCCACTAGAGCTACTCTAGACCTGCTGGAAGAAGACTTCGCTCACTTCGGATACCCACACACGTTGGTCTCCGACAATGCAACCACCTTTGTTTCTGAAGAGTTCCAGAGCTGGTGCAAGGAACGTGGGATCACGCACCTGACAGGAGCGCCCTATCATCCTGCTACCAATGGAGCTGCAGAACGGCTGGTGCAGACTTTCAAGCAAGCTCTCAGGAAGTCTTCTCTGCCCCCGAAGCGAGCACTTCAAGAGTTTCTTATGCAGTACCGGAGAATGCCGACATCCTGCGGATTCTCTCCAACTGAACTCTTGATGTCCAGGCAGATTCGGACAAGGATCGACACTTTGCTTCCCTCGCCAGCACACATAGCTCAGGGCAAGCAGTCCAAGGAGGCATCTAAAACTCAGGTGACTCCGGA
>JACVVK020000010.1:337500-357500 GCA_018292915.2 Batillaria attramentaria | reverse complement strand
TTACTATTTTAAAACTTGAGAAGAATCCAGAATTATCGAGTACCCGCCCGCCGAATCTAGGCGCGTTATAAAACACCTTCTAATCGTGAACTAGCCAAAAACAAAGCCATTTGCACGAGATTTCCGGGCGACTCTGACCGTGACCCGCCTCCCGAGGCAAGATTAGCTACAATCAAAACAAGGTCGCTACTTCTAGAATTTTCGTGAAAAACAAGAGAAACTTCTAGAATAATAATAATAATAATAATAATGAATACAGTTTATATAGCGCCTGTCTGTTTTCTACGAAACACTCTTTGCGCTCGCACACACACACACACACACACACACACACACACACACACACACACACACACACACACACACACACTGAGTGCCGATGAAACAGTGGTCGGTCTACAGCTCGAAAGCTTGCCTAAAGAGGTAGGTCTTCAAATGGGCCTTAAATTGAGTCAGCGTGGGAAGGTCCCTAATGGTGACAGGTAAAGCGTTCCAGACAGTGGGGGCGGCGTAAGAAAATGAACGTTCGCCAGCTGACTTCAGAGTTGTTCTTGGAACCTTTAACAGTTTTTCTGATGATGAACGGAGAGTACGGGAGGGTTGGTAGGTTGTAAGAACACGGAAAACAGATCTACATTACTGAAACACAAGAAAACGAATGTAAACTAAGCAAGAAAACTTCTGTGTTCCACTCAACCTTCTTATAAAATAAAAAAACAAAACAATACAGCTGTTATCTTTCAGCACAAAAACAAAACACAAACAGAACACACAGCCACGCTCGTAACACATGCACAGACTATTCAAGGGCACGTACCTGACAGGAGGTGTTTTTGTTTTTGTTTTTTTTAAATTGAATGTCTCCTTTCCGCTCAGGCCTCACTGAAGTAATGCTAGTCTACGTTCTGTTTAGGCCAGAATGCCACTTCACCAAAATTCGCTCGCGTCACCTTTGCCTCTCTTGTGCGCAAAGATTCCCAGCTTCACAGGCAGTTTGCCTTTTTTTTTGCAACCCGCTGGCATGCACCTTGCCCTACTAAATACAAAAATCACTTTTTTTGTGACAAAGGCTGAACTTGACCCGACGCTCATTTTGTGCCCTCGCGCCAACAGTTTGTAAGATAGGCATCGTCATCATCACCACCACCATCATCTCTCTCTATCTCTCTCTCTCTCTATGCGGTAGGTCATAGTGAGCGGTGGGTTTATCAGTACTTGGGAAGAACAAAGTTTGCGCAGTCTCAGTTTTACGTCACGTGCTTCCGCATTCAAAAACTGATTACCCGTGACTTCACGGGGGGCAAAGAACGTTAAGTCTCTCTCTCTCTCTCTCTCTCTCTGGATGACCAAGCTAACAGAAGTGTACTGTCAACGTCTTTCACTCGAAAGTTCCAGAATGTCACGTGGCTTCGCCCACTTCAGAGCCCGTATGACAGGCTCGAGCAGAAGCAGCACAGTCGCCATGTCTGAACAGGCTCCGAGAAGATGGAATGTTGCGTGGTAGTTTCCAGTCACGTCTCTCAGACGACCTGCACACAGGAACACACGAAGGCGATAACGTACACTGCAATTAGGGTCACTTGGGAACATTTGCAAACGACCTAGTTGCATCACACGCGTATTGCTCTTCTTTCACGGCGAGGGCTAAATATTTGTGCTGGCCTTTTTCTCGCTGCCCCGTCTTTGGTATCACCCATATATGGGAAAGAAAGGACGTTAAACGAACACCATCCATGTCTTCTTTCACGAAAAAAGCGCGTGGTCGGGTGTGTGTGTGTGTGTGTGTGTGTGTGTGTGTGTGTGTGTGTGTGTTTGCGGAACAGAAAGCAATGATGTATTTGACCCCCTCCTCCCACCCCGGTTGACTGTCCTGTTTCAGTCATTGTAGTTATTCACACAAGTTTCTCCAGTCTTGCAGGGGAGCCGGCCGGGATAGCCGAATGATAGAGCGTTGGACTCTGGATGCTCGGGTCGTGAGTTCGAATATTTATACTGGGCTTTTTTTCTCGTTGTCCCGTCTTTGATATCACCCTTACGTGGTGGAAAAGGTCGTTAAACTCCCAAACACCCGCACTCTCCAGTCTTGCACGCAATGCTTACGTAGGTTGCCTCCCCCCCCCCCTCCCCCGCCGCGCGCCTGATGTGGTGAAACGGATTTTCCAACCAACCAACCAACCAACCAACCAACCAACCAATGAACCAACCAACAATTACCTGATCCACACACACACAACCAGTCTCTTACCCAAAACGGGGTATAGCACAGTAGCGAAGGCTCCCTGCGACAGCTGGGCGAAGCCGAAAGTCCGAGAGAAATTGTCGAGGGAGACAAAATCGATAATGATCAGGGGCAGCATGGTGAAGTAGGTCCCCTCAAACATCCCGTACAGAACCCCAAACGCCATGACCGCCGTGAAGTTGTGCGGCAGCAGACGCAGCGTATGGAAGAGGACGGCGATGGCGACAAATGAAAGCGCGGAGATATGAGATGGGCGCAGCCACTTCCGGTCCGCCACCACCCCGCTAGCCAATCGGCCGACGAGATTGCAAGCTCCCCACGTGGTCAGAACGATGGCCGTGTCGTCCTTGTCCAATCCCTTCTCGCGACACATCGACGGCATGTAAGACCCCGCCCCAGTGGCGCCCATAACTCCGACGCAGACGTAGGCCTGCACGAGCCAGAACAGTGGGTTCCGCAATAGCTTCACGTCAAACACCAAACTGCAGAAATCCTTCAGCTTCCCTCCAGTGGAAGCGGTGACGTTTTCTTCTGAAACCGTGACTGTCTCGTCTGATAAACTTTGAAGAGAGATGGTGGCGTATGCCGTTACCATGAGGTGCGGCTGGCTGGCATGCAGGGCTGCGCTACCGAATAACTTCCTGCCTACGGAGGACGCTAATCCAGAGTTCTTTCCCCCTAGATGACTTTTCCCAGGGAAGGTGCTTAGATCTGCCTCTGTCAAACTCCTCTTCTCGTGCAGCCGACTCTTGGCTGATTTACCCGCAAAAACATTATCTGAACTAGAAAACTGCCTGACGTCTTTAACCCTGTCAGTAACAAGTTTGAGGTGGTTTCTTTTGGCGGCAAACTTCTCCATTTCCACAGTGACGCCGTCTTTTCCTTTCGTGATTTCTCCGGGAATGTCTTTCTGCTGAAGAAGCTTAGTGTTTTCGGCTCTCTGCCGCAAGTTTTCTTCATCTAGTCCATTGCTTTTGTGCTTTTCAGGGAAGGCACTGCCTTCATCGTCTGAATCTTCCTTCATATCTTCCGGTTTGTGTTTCCCGGGAGAAGAACTTTCCTGACTGTGACAGTTATCGCCCTTTTCTACCTGCCGTTTTTTGGCAAGGAGCGCTGCGGTGGAGTCTGCTCCACTCTCCTCTTGACTGCTGCTGTGTCCAGTCGCGCCGTGGCCCGCGCCAGTTACACTAAGCGGTCTGTAGAGAGATGTAAAGACGCAGAGGTGGAGGGTGACGGCCCCGTACAGGAGCAGCGCCGGCCGCAGCCCGTAGTGCTTGACGAGATGAGTTGCGAGCAAGGGTAAGGTCATGCTGCCCACACTGGATCCCGCGTTGGCGAGAGACATGGCCATCGCCCGGCGCTTTTCGAAATACTGACCCAGTAACACCAAACCTGGCCCATACGTCAGTGCGTTGCCCACACCTGTCACGAACGAAAACGACAGAATCACTCTATGCTTGTGTTTTGTTCTTACCACTGTTGTTGTTGTTGTTTTATTTTGTTTTTATCTCACTTGTGTTTTCTTTTCTCTTTTATCTTTTTGTATGTTTGGTCCTTGTTTCGATTCATTTGTGCTTCGTCTCTGCTCGGGTTTTTTTTTTTTTTTGTTGTTTTTTTTTTTTGCTGCTGCTGCTGCCACAACTCCTTGCCGGCTCCAGTGGTATTCCTCCCTGGCAATGGGTGGAATCCACGGAGGGCTGGGAAGCTGGGGCAATTTTTATTATGCATGATGATGGAGATGAGGATGATGGTAAGATGATGCTATGGAGGTCCGTGTGGTTTGGGACTGCGGGACAAGGCCGCATTCCGCGCTTCCTGTCATAAATATCCCGGCATTAACCAGGCCCGGGTAATCATCCACATCATAAGACGTGTCATACCAAGGGAAGCACCCCCAAAGTCGCACCCGTGAAGTGGGTGAATCTCGGCTGTGTGGCAACAGCCTCCCCATTGGGCCCATAGCACACCCGCTCTGCTTGTCCTGGGAGCCGACCTAGGTAGGAAAAATCCCGCTTGCCTCGGCTGGGACTCGAACCCGGGTCTCCCGGTCCATGGTCCGAAGTGCTAACCACTACACTACGGGGGCCGGTTTGCTTGTCCTTCATTATTTTACCCGCGTTTTTGGTTCTTAGTCTGTGCTCTTTTACTTTATAAGGTGTTGTTCGCCTAGTGTACGTTGGGCTGGTGGGGGGTGGGGGGAGGAGGGGGGTGGGGAGGGGCTTGGACGGGAAGTGTTTGCTGAGTCTAGCCTTCCATAGAGTTGCAACCCCTCACCCCCACCCCCACCACCACATCGCATCTTCCCGTCCCAAAATCAGTCGACAAATGCACTGTCACGACCGGACACGTATGTCTACACCTACCTAGCTTTCCCCGACATGTCTCCGTGCTCTGTCTGTGACATTCGTTTACAGTGCACACTTTGAGTAACCCGCCGCGATGACTACGGTCGTATTAAAGCAGGGCGGGGGCACGGTGTCCCGTAAACAGGGCACACGTCAGAGAATGGGTTCGGGTCATCAGTTGTTTAAGTCCTGGTAACGTGCAACATGGATCTCCATAGCGGTAACACTACACCGTACCCCGCCTCACCGTCGTGCTTATTAAAATTCATACAGCGCTACCATGGAGCAACGAACAAGCTTTAAGAGAAACACGGTATTTTAACTTTCTCTATGCTGAGAGTTTTTTTTCCCCGACTGATGAAACCTTTGTGTTGGCTGTTCGGCTACGTTGGAAAACAACAACAAAGTAGACAAAAAATCAAATACAAACATACAAACTTGATGGTTTTACTGAATGAGGGAAGGTCTTATGCTATGCTTCACTGGTTATTGTTCGTTTCCTTAGACCTCTAAAATGGCCTCCTAAAATTGACCCTTTTTTTTTTTCTTTTTTCCTTTTTTTTCTTTCTTTTTTTTGTCAAAGGATGTCTCATTTTTGCTCACACTAAATGTTCCTAGTGTTCAAGTTTCACTCAAAATTACATTTCTCTGATTTTGAAACGCTTTCTGAACAGTGTAGGAGAAAACGGGGTCTCACACGAACAACTGGAAACAGGAAAACACTCGGTTTGTAGTTGTGAAGGAAACCCATCAAAGCCAGCCAGTTAGCTTCGTTAACTCTTGAGAGCCCAAGCCGGACCACCCCAACCCGCTATATGATAAGACTTGTTAAAAAGAACGAGCCACTGCACACCAGTAGCAGGAACTTCAAGCCACTGACTATTACGCCAGGCGTGGGCCTTCCCGCTGGGCCCCAAGACCGCTACAAATTGCGTAATAGTGGATTGAAGTGGCTCAGTGATCAGAAGATTTCAAGCAAAATTGCGATGTTTGGGCTTTAAAGAGTTACTTACTAACGCCTATAAGTTATAATGGTGGCATACTAACAGAGGTTGCTTCCCTTAAACCGACAGGAAACCGTTTTGCCCGCGTTGTACTTAGAGTTTGGCACTTTATGAAGTCAAGACTGAAAATAAAAATAGAAAGCTGGCGATCTCCCACACGGGACCCGGCGGCTCCGCAGCCAAGCGTGGTGGGTGTGAGGGCCCGAAATGCGGACCATTGCAAGGAGAGAGTTAACAATGTCTGTGACTGTCTCAGTGTCAGCATAACTGTAATATTATACCCTGGACTCACCCACTAGAACACTGAGGCCGAGGATGAGGAAGGGCAGACTGTAGGCGAACATGCCCAGCATCATACCGGAAGCCATCAGCAGCCCGCCCAACATGGCGGACGTCCGCACTGACACCAGCTCCAGCAACACGTTGTGCACCAGCAGCGCTATCGGGGACGACAAGAGACAATGTAAATTGTTATGGATTCCCCCCCCCCCCCCTCCGGCGGCCTTGCTAACCCAATTTTGCATCACCGTCTCGTGACTTTTTTTTAATGGCGTGACGAATTTAGACACAAAACTGAGAAGACAGCAAGCAAGCAAAAACATCTAATACATGTACTAGTGTCCTTTAAACAGCGCTTGAAACGCATGTGATAGCACGTAAGTACTGCCAAAAGACGCTCCCTCCCCCATCCCTCCTCCCCCCCTTCTTTCCTCCCCTCCCTCCACCATACAGAGACACACACGTGATCGTATTTGGCACGCGAACAGGAGAATGGTGTTACTACGCCGCTTGCCAGTGTGTCAGTGTGACATGCGTAAAGAGGACCATACTGTCACCTGCATAAGCACGACCATGTTCTCGCGTACCTAGAGGAAACTATACTGTCGCATATGTAAGGGGGACCATGTCACGTATCTAAGGGAGACCTTATTGTCACGTATCTAAGGGGGACCATGATGTGACGTATCTCAGGGAGACCACAATTATTGTCACGTATCTAAGGGGGAACCATGATGCCACGTATCTAAGGGAGACCATATTGTCACGTATCTAAGGGGGACCATGATGCCACGTATCTAAGGGAGACCATATTGTCATGTATCTAAGGGAGACCATACTGTCACGTATCTAAGGGGGACCATGATGTCACGTATCTAAGGGAGACCTTATTGTCACGTATATAAGGGGGACCATGATGTCACGTATCTAAGGGAGACCATATTGTCACGTATCTAAGGGAGACCATACTGCCCGAATCTAAGGGGGACCATGATGTCACGTATCTAAGGGAGACCTTATTGTCACGTATCTAAGGGGGACCATGATGTCACGTTTCTCAGGGAGACCATATTGTCACGTATCTAAGGGGGACCATGATGTCACGTATCTAAGGGGGACCTTATTGTCACGTATCTAAGGAAGACCACGTTGTCACGTACCTACTGAGAACTGTCTTGCACGTATCTAATGTAGACCACCATATTGTCACGTGTCTAAGAAAGACCACAATGTCACGCACCAAACGAGGATCGTATCATTATTGTCAATGCACGTACCTAAGGAGAACCCTATTCTCACGCATCCATATGGTCACGTTCCAAAGGAAAACCATATTAAATGTCCCATATTGCCGCGTATGTGAAAGACCGTAATGTCACATGCAGTGAGCATCGTGTTGTCATGTCACCTACACCGTACCGTACTACACGAATTTAAATGGGGGGCCGGGGTGGTCGAATGGTAGAGCGTTGTACTTCTAATGCTCGGGTCGTGAGTTCGATCCCGGCTGGGGCCAAATATTTGTGCTGGCTTTTTCATCGTTGTCCCGTCTTTGATATCACCCTATGTGGTGGAAAATGACGTTAAACCCCCAAACACCCACGAATTTAAATACCACTGACAATCACTGTCACGTACCGAGAGCCATATTGTCACGCATATTTCTAAGATTAACCATACTCCCCGCCTACCTGAGACACAGAACACCGCGTTCTGAACGCCCATGATGAGTGACGTCACGGAGGCGCTGGTGTCAAACGTGTCGATGATGGCCACAAAGAACACGCCGAAAGCTCGGAAATATCCCACACACAGGATACAGCTTCCGAACACAGCTGTCACCACAATAACATTCATAAATCACTAGTCAACAACAACAATGGCAACATTGTGCCTACTGAGGGTACCTAACTTAATTAAAGCAGTAATGAATACAAAACTATTCAAATATTAATCAGTGAATACAAGTATACAAGCGTAGGAAACACGGTTAGATATCTGAGGGAACATTTCATGTAACTCTCAAGAACTCTCCGGTCCAGTTCAGAAAAAAAAAAAAAAAAAAAACTTCTCACCATCCCCCCTACTTTTGGCAGGATGTCCTTTCAGTACCAGGTCCCGAGAGTTTGGAATTCACTTCCTCTACATGTCCGTCAGTCTCCATCTTTCACGGTTTTTAAAAACAAACTAAAACATCCACTTCTTCCAGTCAGCCTTCTCGTCCTCGTAGTGAGACTCTCAGTTAATTAGCTGCGAGATGGTCTTTGTTGCTTGCGCAACTCTATCCATCTGTAAATACTCAGCCCCCCCCCCCCCCCCCCCAAGTTCTTTTCTATCGAGGTCCCAGCTGTACGTTATGACAGTGATGTGTGTGTGTGTGTGTGTGTGTGTGTGTGTGTGTGTGTGTGTGTGTGTGTGTAATTGTAATTGTAGAGCGCTCTGAGCCAGCGTCTGCTGGGATACTGCGCTATATAAAAGCAATTTATTATTATTATTATTATTATTAACTTTGCACAGGGACGTAGACAGATATTTTCTGTCTCTGTTTTGTAAAGCGGGCATTATTAGGAACATTTCTCGGCCGTGTAATTCCATTGTTCCACCAGAATACAATACAAAACATAACAGTGTGCGCAACAATGTGTGTGTGTGTGTGTGTGTGTGTGTGTGTGTGTGTGTGTGTGTGTGTGTGTGTGTGTGTGTGTGTGTTTGGAGCGATTTCCTGTTCTTAGGTTTTTTTTCTCCCTCTCTTCATTGTCTTCTTTTCATTTTTTTTAATGGCAGTGTGTAGTAACGGCAAGTTTGAAAATGGTGTTTGTATGCCTATAACTTCTTCCGTTGTAAAAAATAAAGGATCGTTATCGTTATCGTTCCATAGGTTTGAGCCTGTGACACTTTGACATTTGCTCCATCAGGGCTACTTTTACCCTCTCCAAACGTGACACCATTCTTTATTTCACTTTGAAAACATTACGAGAAAATCATAAACAAAATCGGCAGGCTAATCGTTCGTCCCTTAGGTTTGAGGTTGTGGGTCATCAGACCTAGTTTTACCCTCATCAAACGTGAAAACCATCGTTCATTTCACTCTGAAAACGTAACGAGCACCGGCCCCCGTAGTGTAGTGGTTAGCACTTCGGATCATGGACCGGGAGACCCGGGTTCGAATCCCAGCCGAGGCAAGCGGGATTTTTCCTACCTAGGTCGGCTCCTACCCAGAGCGGGTGTGCTATGGGCCCGATGGGGAGGCTGTTGCCACACAGCCGAGATTCACCCACTTCACGGGTGCGACTTTGGGGGTGCTTCCCTTAGTATGACACGTCTTATGATGTGGATGATTACACGGCCGGCACCACAGGTGCCGTAGTTCCCGGGCCTGGTTAATGCCGGGATATTTATGACAGGAAGCGTGGAATGCGGCCCTGTCCCGCAGTCCCAAACCACATGGACCGCCATAGCATCATCTTACTATCATCCTCATCTCCATCATCATGCATAATAAAAATTGTCCCAGCTTCCGAGTCCTCCGTGGGTTCCACCCATGACCTGGGAGGAACACCACAGGAGCTGGCAAGGAGTTGGGGCAGCAAAAACAAAAACAAAAAAAAACGTAACGAGCACCAGCAAAGAGGACAAAAGACAGTTTCTTCAGGGAAATGTCATACGTACCGAACGTTATCACCCAAGCCCATCCACGGTCAATGGAAGGATGTTTGAAAGTTGACTTCTCCATGGTGCGCTGTTCCACCTTTCACTCCCACACCCACACGCGACGACAGACAACCCTGCACACTTCACCTGCAACTGTAACGTTGGTCAGCGTAATGAACGCCACACTGTTCCTGAGTGATAGTCTTAATAATAATGATCGCGTTAGTATAGGAACTGTACCCAAAATATTTGGCTCAAAGCGCCTCGAGCTAAAGCCCAACACGCACGCTCACGTGAATCACACGTATTCTCCCAGACACTTGGACATGAACTCACAACAATCACCCGTTGCGAAGGACCAGCTCTGCAATTAAAGTTTCGGAATTTTAGAATTGCGTTTTTGTTTTTTGTTTTTTAATTTCGTGGGCTGAACATTTCCAAAGCAGAAGGGGGGAAAGCCGGAGTATCCGGAGAGAACCTCTGACGGTCGGCCCGAATGAACGGTGCCACGTACGAGAAAGACTGAAAAAAGGAAAGAGGAAGGAAAGAAGTCTAAATAAATAAGCCCACACAACCAACTGTTCCAAGCACTGCGGAAAACACTGTACCTTCTTGCCTAAAAGAGACCCCCAAAAATATTTAAAAAAATAAATGCAATAATTTCTAAAATTCCGAAACTTAAATTCCTGAGCTGGTCCTTCGCACCACGTGATTGTAATGTGTTCATGTCCAGTGTGTGATAGAACGCGTGTGATTCACGTGAGCGTGCGTTTAGATCGCGGCGCTGTTAGCCAAACACTTGGGATAAAGCGTCTATATCAATGCAATTATTATTATTATTATTATTATTAAGCAATAAAAACCTTTATCAAACAGTTCTTTCCAAAAACAAATTACTGACCCAAACTTTTCGCTAAATCCCAGTGAAAACAATGTCACTGATGGCCAGAAGAGGACAATGGCGACACACAAACGTATCCAAACAAATGTTACGGACACATACAACAATCACACAAAAAATTATACACAAAAACATTCAATGCAAAAAAAAATGCAACTTCTCTACAAAATCACGTATTCTTCAGTGTGCACCACGCAGGTCGGGCCAACTCAGTTTTGAGTTGCAGTGTTCGGACTGATTTCTGAACTGTGTATGCACAGCGCTGGTGTTGTAGAACCTTCAAGGGCACCTAGGGGTTTTTTGCGGCCATGAATGCTAATTCAAGGTAATGTATGCTAACACGTGATTCCAGAGCGCATTGTATAACCCCCGTGAAATGTCAATATCACGGTGTACCATGTGAGGTCAACAAGTTAAAGATCTGCTGAAAGACCACAAATTCCGTGTGACGCTTCTTTTCAAGCAAAGGACTCTGAGCATTGTTTTTCATGTGATTGAAGACCTTTAACTAAAATGTACTCCCCCCCCCCCCCCGACACACACACACACAAAGTTGTTTGTTTTGTTTTTTTGTCACCAGTGCACTTGTCCGTATACTGAACTGCTGATAGCTAACAAGAAACACAGGGCATGTGTGACATGGATCAGAACTAAGTCACGTTACTGCATACTGACTGACATCACTGCTGACAAAAGGACCCGCTGTCCCGATGTTTTATCAGATTACTGCGGTTAATAAAAAGAGGCCAGTGCTACAATTTTATGCTAAAAAAAAGAGAGATCTTTATGAGCTGTTTTCGTGGTACCTATCATCACACCAGGGGAGCCGGGGTGGCCGAATGGTAGAGCGTTGGACTTCTAATGCTCGGGTCGTGCGTTCGTATCCCGGCTGGGGCCAAATAATTTGTGCTGGCTTTTTCATCGTTGCCCCGTCTTTTGATATCACCCGTATGTAGTGGAAAAGGACGTTAACCCCCCCAATACCCACCCATCCACCCTATCACACCACATCACACACCTGGACAGTGACAGCGTCTGGAATGCTGCCACTGAGCCAACAGAAGCGTACTTAAGTCGATCACGCGGCGACCACACTGAGTGCTCCAGTTAGTGTAACAACATTCGTAGAGTTTGAATGTTCGGTCGCAACATCGCATTAATAGCTGTACTAATCATCAAGATAGACCGGCCCCCGTAGTGTAGTGGTTAGCATTTCGGACCATGGCCCGGGAGACCCGGGTTCGAGTGCCAGCCGAGGCAAGTGGGATTCAAGTTTTCCTACCTAGGTCGGCTCCTACCCAGAGCGGGTGTGCTATGGGCCCAATGGAGAGGCTGTTGCCACACAGCCGAGATTCACCCACTTCACGGGTGCGACTTTGGGGGTGCTTCCCTTGGTATGACACGTCTTATGATGTGGATGATTACACAGCCGGCACCGCAGTGCCGTAGTTCCCGGGCCTAGTTAATGCCGGGATATTTATGACAGGAAGCATGTCCCGCAGTCCCAAACCACACGGACCTCCATAGCATCATCTTACCATCATCCTCATCTCCATCATCATGCATAATAAAAATTTCCCCAGCTTCCGAGCCCTCCGTGGATTCCACCCATGACCTGGGAGGAACACCACTGGTGTGTGAGCGGGCTAAGAGTTGAGGCAGCAAAACAAAACAAAAAACAAACAAAAAAATCATCTAGATAGAGTATTTCGAGCTTGCAGGCGCACGGCTCATGAGCAAAACTGTTCTAACCCATAAGCTGGCCTAGCAAAGACGGACTTCAACGTGCTATTGTTTACCGATGAAAAAGTTTATATCCAAAAAATAATTATACTAACTTGTATATCACACAATATCCAGCGATGATGGGCTCCACAATGCAGTATGAACTTGCGACAGGACTTGTCAGTCAAGGACGCGAACACATCCCCCACTGGATAACCGAGTCTAAACAGAGAAACGCAAACTATGATAATGGCTTAGGTTCTCCTGCATGCGGCACGCGTGCGTCACCTGACAAAGCGCCTCGTGTCTGCACCAGCCGGCGGTCGGAGCCACTGTGACAGTGTCTGCGTGCTTGTTGCGGCAAGGGAGACAACTCATGCAGGCAATAATCTTGAAACAGGCTGAGAACCGTCTTGGAACTGTTGCGATTGAGACTGCGCCTGCGCGCTCGAAGCAGTCCATTTTAGAGATTTGTAGAGCTCCAAATGCAACACACTAGTGTTTGATGGTCGCGCGATAGGAAAACTCAGCCGTCCCGGCGTAAACGGCGTCCCGCCGTCACCATGTTTCCCTTGTCGGCTGCTCGAACTCGGTGAGTACAAAGTCGAGTGTCACTACGACATTGTCACCGGCTTCTGCGCCTTCGCTTCCGTCTATCAGCTGCACTGACGCAGGCCTGCCTGCGCGTGTATTCAAGTTTGTGCATGTGCCATAGTGATGTGACACCACCGGCGACCAAACTTGAACAGCTCAAAGCGATCGGCCGGCTGTCTCTAAAAATCTTTTTTTTTTCCCTACTTTATTGTCCCTTTCGGGGAATTCGGGCTGCTTCCCCCGGGGGAAGCGCGTTGCCGCGGTGCCCACCCAATACCTATCCTTCGTTTTTTTGTTGTTTTTTTTTGACAATTTTGCTGGGGGAGGAAAGCCGGATAAACCGGAGAGAAACCCCCGATGAGCAGCGCGGCAGCCAGAAAAAGTAGGACCTTTAAATGCAGATCTACGGTCAGTTAGTGAAAGGGTCCAATTAGTGCGGCCATGGATCTGATGAGCGCTTACAGGTCCTTCAGTTTACCAGTTGCCGGTAGGTTTCGGTGCTGAACACAAATGTCAAGTGTTTCTCGGTAAAGTGTCAGCTCAGTGGTGATTGATAGCTTTCCATTACGATCATCATCAACCACGGTCAACAGACGCTGGCAACGGCTTCAAGCGGTTGGACCATTTGGTCGGTGGGTCCAGGGTCAGTGGGTACACAACGGACACGGACTGTGTCACAGATTTTTGTACCTAGATCGCTCGAGTTCAGCCACAGCCACACGTACGCAAGTGAAGCTACTGACACAGGAAACCTCAGTTCGCGCAGGCGCTGTAGGACATCAGCATCGCGTAAGGCCTGATGGGATCCCGGACATTTAGGCAAGCAATCACGTGAACAGTCAGCCGATGTGAAATCCGTTTGCAGCCGGCGTCCACAACTTTTTCCAACCCCCAGGGGCCCAACCAATATCAGTTTCTTCGTGAAGAAAGAACAGTAAGACTACCCGGCTAAAGATACTAACCAAATATCCTACTGTGTTCTTCATTTAAAATCCCCAAACAGTTTCATACGATTTGTCGCCGGGCCACTGAAGACTCGGTGATATCTCACTCTACATTCAGCTATAAAACCTGACAAGACTGTTGTCCTTTAGACACTAAAATAACAACATGTCGTCGGCAGCGTCAGTTACGCAAGGGAAATAATCGCTATCCACTTACTATAGTAGTTGACTGCCGGAAGCACCGTGATCCCATTGAGTCAACGCGCTTCACCGTTGAGCGGCCACAGCGGAACCCGCTATTATTCATTCAACTGAGATTATTCGCCAACTGAGATGGCGTGCATTTTTCCCGCAAGCTTGAGCAACAGTGAAGGTGGCGTCATAGGTGATCTAGGTTTTTAATATCTATGGGTTGTGTGGACTGAGGTTATCGACCACACGTGCAAGTTCTAGAATTTTTGTGGCCTGATTGATAGTGGCACGTGTACTAGAACACCGCATACTGTTATCAGTACGACCGTCTGTGACTTCTGAGAGTGAAATAAACAAGAGTTTACAACCAACGTGCTCCCGGCTCAGTCAGCCCAGTGTTTGTGTTCGCACTGATTACTGGCGCGCGCGCGCGCGCACACACACACACACACACACACACACTCTGCCACACACACACACACACACACACACATACACACACACACACACACACACACCACACTGACCAGCACACACTGACACAAAAAGACATACACATACCACACGCTCTCTCTCTCTCACACACACACACACACTGACTTCATCAGTTTCAATTCATCCCCCCCCCCTCTCTCTCTCTCTCTCTCTCACACACACACACACACACACACACACACACACACACACACCACTGACTCAGTGCGGACTGGAACACACGCACACACTGACACAAGAAGACACACATACCACTGACATACCACTGACACGCTTTCTCTCTCATTTCATCTCTCTCTCTCTCTCTCTCCCACTCACTCACTCACTCACTGACACACACACACACACACACACTCTCTCTCACACACACACACACACACACACACACACACACACACATACAACCTGCAGACAACCAGTCTAAGAGAGAGCTGCGATGTATGCAAATGAATCTAGTACGTTCTGAACTTGAATACTGACATACATCATTGTTTTCAGCTGGATGCAAACCAACAAAGGCAACAGCAAAAAACCAAACAAACAAAAATACAAGAAAGTGCATGCACACTGTCTGTGTGAGTTCACCGGCTTACTTGTGGACTTGCCAGCTGCAGTCGCGGAAACAACTATAATGCGGAGTTAACACTAAAGTACTGTTGCACCGAGTTTCTTCCACGTGCCCGGCCTAGCCTACATGCCGGACGATGCAGCTGAAGTAAACTGTGCTTGAGTGGACTGCTCGCGTGGTCTGCCTGCCGGCTAGAGAGATAACCCAGTAGCTGAGAAGTCCGCATTAGCGAGGGCGTGGGGTTGTGCGTGAGACGCGTGTTCTGACGTGCAGATAATGCAAATGCGTTCTTTAAGTACTTTTAGCACGACGGAACTGAACAGCTTCATACAGACCTTGCAAACAGCTTCGTGTAGTCAAAGCATTGTTATTGTGTCTTCAGAAATCTTTGAAGTCAAAACTTGTATCAGAGACATTGTTTCTATGTCTGGTTTTCAGTGAAACTGTCGTTATTTTGGCCGGAGCAGTTCCATCACTGGGAAAATGATGTGTTAGAGTAAGATCTGAACAAGATCAGTTTAAAAACCTGTTTAGTGAGGTGTTCAGATGTGCGTTTTTTTTCAGTTCTGTGTGGCATAATATTTAGCGTCCGTCAGTCTTAGTAATTACCGCCGCAGACGGTCACACCAACACCCCCCCCCCCCCCCCCGGTTCACTGACCTCCAGCCCCAATCCGTCGACCCCAACTCCTTCTCGCGTCATTCCGTATCAGTTCCGGTCGGCCAGTAACTGAACTAAAAATAGACTGAACGTCATCATTGTACACATGTACTGACGACGGAACACTGAACGGATTCAGCCAGCAGCTGTCGTCACCATATCGTTAGGCAGTGTCGTCAACGTCATTGTTTAACACATAACTTACATAACTTGTGTTGTACTGACTTTGAGTGTGCCGGCATTTTAACTCAAGCTTTGCGGCTTACCGTGCCTAGCCGGCATGTCTTCTACAATCAGCCGGGTTTGCTTGCACCAGCGCCGGGTTCCTCAGTGCGTCATTTACATGGTACAATATGACTGAGTTAATCGTCGTCATTACTGATCACGACTCGGTTGAGTCATAACAACATGTGCCAGCCGGTTTAGTAAATACGCGCGATGTACTGACTCTCCAGCGTGACTGAAGCGCCCCGGGCCGGTCACAAGTCTAACTTGAACAGCTTGAGGCTGGAAGTGCCCCTGGTGAAGCTGAGGTGAACATCAGTAATGCATGTCACACTGGTGAGATTTAGTAGGACTTCGTACGGAGGACTTCGCTGAGCAGCGTAACCCATTTACATGTAAATTAGGCTCACACGGCAGAGGCCGCGAGCTGCGATTAGCTAATGGCACCCGCAACGTGCCTAATTTACATGCAAATGGGTTACGCTGCTCAGCGAAGTCCTCCTATGAAATCCTACCAAATCTCACTAAAGTACTTCAAAGACACTCGCCTAGCCAAGCAGCCAAAGACACACGCCAGGAACAACTTGTCCTTAAGGGCCAAAAGCCATAGGACGTAAAGCAAGCTAATGATGATGTTCACTTCAGCGTTAGTGTCGGTACAGAATACAGTTGTTGTTGTTGTTTTTTTCTGCTCTTTGGCTCCTACCAATGTCAGGCGGAACACTTCCTTCAAAAATCAATTGTTCCCACCAAACCCGGCAGACAATGGTTTCCAGACGCAAGACCGGCACGTCGACAAGCGTACTTTTGATAGCCTACTGACGCCGGCGGCGTCCGTGCCAGCACCACATACCGAAATAGCTCCAAACTGTGCACTCTGTTATGTTTAGTCATGCCCCGCACATGCCCAAGGATATATGCTAAAAAAAATAAAAATAAAAATAGATCACTCATTGAGCCAAGCCGTCTGCCATTTATCAACACACCAAACATGCCTCTTTTCGCCAAAACAACCAAACAAAAAAAAAAGGAATCTGAAAACGCACTTATAACAACTGCAAAAAAAAAAAAATCCAGGAACATAATGAAGGAACTGACACTCACTTTAATATTCATGGCTGGGCCTCTTACTCCGTAACCTGCCTCGTTTGTATTGTATTCTGTGAACTGCCAAATTGAAAACACTGTGGGGAAAAAAAAACTTTAAAAAAAATCACCCACACCTAAACACTGGAATCAAATGGATTCAGTTATAACAACTGTAAAAATCAAGCAAAAAACGAGAGACGTTCACTTTAGTCAGTAATCACTGATGGATCATCCTGCTCCTTCTCCCTAACCTGCCTCACTTGCATCGTATTCTGTGACCTCACTGCCAAACGGCAAACACTGTTTCAAAAACAGAACAAAAAAGCAAAAGAAAAAAATACACGTGACATCACGGAGATAAAAACCACAAATAATCGCACCAGGTGAAGCACTGGAGTGTGGACGGAGCACCGCACATAGCTGATCAGTCAACGCCGCTGACCAGTGCCTGTGATAACGCGGATACTAGGCACTGCCGGGTTTAATCATCTCACAGCAGAACTTACAACTACGACAGTCTGGCTAACGCAGAAAGTGCTCTTGTCGAGAGCTGGCGTTGTTGTTTTACTGCTTTTGTCACCGCGTTGTTTCTACACCACCTGCCGCAGAAGGTTCACTGAGCCAAAGGTCACGGCCTTGTTCTACCGTGTAACCTTGTCTAATTGTCTGCCCCGGACCTACAGGCGGATCAAGTTCACTGCTTCACGTGATATGCAGGGTCGCACAGCGATTGGCGGAATTCCAACGGAGTTGTCGCTGCTGTCCAGTAAGAAGAGGAAACGAGGTTGTTCTGGCCCACCAGCGTCAGCTGTAGGGCGAGATCTGGGCCGCGTTTCTTAAGGCGGGCGTTTCGAAACGTTCCGGGGCGCTTTCCTATGAAACCGTTTACATGCACCTTGCCCGCGGCGTGCAGAAAAAGCGCTCGCGTGCGGACGGAGTCTGAAGCAAGTTCGCCGCGAGCAAAAGGTCACGTGGTCAGTTTCTATGTAAACAAAGATGGCGGCGCCCACCGAAGGCTTCGTTGAAGTGGAACTAAGAACTTGAATCGCTTAAAATGAATTTGCGGGTGGATGGAGACCTTCTGTCCCAACTTGTAATTGTGCAGAATAGTATACGAAAATAATTTGAGCTAATTGCACCGGGCCGTGGTCGCCAGTCATTCAGGGATATGTTGTGCGTGTTTGTGGGGAAGGAGTGGTCAAAGTGAGTACGTAATGGTGCCTTACGTCTCCGTTTTGCATCGAGCAGAACATGCATACTAGCGGTATATCATGCTCCAAGCCAGTAATTATTGCTCCTCCTCAAAAACGTCATCTTCTGCGCTCAAAAGATGACTGATAGCTGCGAGCACTAGAGTTTTCTTCTTCCTTTTCAGCCTTGCCAACAACCGTGTTCGTGATTCCGCCGCCATTTTGAAAGCGCCTTGGTTCTAATTGGCCGTTTCCCAACGAGGCAAAGCGACCTCCGCAAGCGCCCGCGAGCGCCTTTGCGTAAAAACGCGGCCCTGTTTCAGGCTACATGTAACCAGAAACCAGTACGCCGGTTCGCCAACAAGGGGTGCAGTCAAGATGGCGGGTGTTGTTTTCCTGCCGCTCCTTCGACTCAAAAGTTCTGATGGTGATTGCTTTCAAGTAATCGGTAACCGCCGCCTTGTGTTTGAAACACTGTGACGAACACCTTACAATCCGTTGGTGCGAAGGGTCAGTTTACGTTGCTATTTACGTTGCGGAATTTAAAATTGCATTACTGGGCCCCCCGCATTGCTGGCGAAGTCTCTAATCCATTACACCACCGGCCGCCCCACTAGATACAACTCCAAAGACGCCGCGTGCACGCTCATACTTCAGACATATGCCCGGGCGTTACATGGCAGCAAGTTGAATCGTGGAAGCACGTCCGGCTCACACACACACACACACACACACACACACACAGAAGTCATTATTGCGTGCCAACTGGGTGCAAACAGCACGAGCACATTTTGCTCGTGCACTTAAAAATGTGTACGAGCACTTTGCCCGCCGATTGGCTAGTCGTAATGTGCTCGTGCACTGACTCTTTTTGACCAATCAGCGGATTGAGCAATATTTGAATCCATGCCGGCAGGCCGGCTTTCCGTATGTCAGTATACTAACCCGACATTACAAGGTTGGGGACTGAGTCACTGAGTAACTCACTGACAGCAGGATGTCGTCGTTGTTTGCCTAGATATGCGTAAATTGTCTGTGTTGTCACTGTGACATTGTCGAAGAGAAGGCTGAACCGTTTGCATCACTGAGAAATACAAATTATACATGTATGTACCACGAATTCGGTTATGGCTACATCTTTATCATTACCCATACCACTTTTCCAACGTTGAAAGGCCGGCGTCTGTCCGTCCCACCAGTTACAGTGGACGCCGGATATAAGCAACTCGGATATAAGAAAACTCGGTTATTGCCAACGAATTTTTTTCCCCCGGCCAAACTCTTCTTTATTATGTATTACAAAAACTCGGATACAAGAAACTCGCTTATAAGAAAACTCGGTTTTAGGAAAACAAATTTCTTGTCCCGCTTGATACAAAAACTCGGATATAAGAAACCGAAAGTACATTTCCAAGAAAATTTCACTCATTGTAAGAAACCGAAAGTACATTTCCAAGAAAATTTCACTCATTCTAAGAAAACAGGTCAGGTCTGACGTCACTTAGGACAGGCACATGATGGCGCATGATTTTCTTTTCTTGAATTGGTTCTTTACCATTGTGTTCCGTGCAAAATTGAATGTTGGCAAGAAGAAAAAATACGAGATGCATTTTTGTTGTTCTATTGTTATATGTTGTTTTTATTATTATTTTGTTTTTTTTGCCTGATTGGGAGCTCAGTCTCTCTCTCTCTCTCTCTGTATGTCTGTCTCTGTCTACAGGGCTCGCGTTAAGGAGAATAAAACTATCAGTATTAGACTAACTGTTGATCAATTCCTTTCTTTGACAATATACGTGGTCCATCTTTCCTCCGGGGAGCCGGGGTGGTCGAATGGTAGAGCGTTGGACTTCTAATGCTCGGGTCGTGAGTTAGATCCCGGCTGGGGCCAAATATTTGTGC
>JACVVK020000010.1:315000-332500 GCA_018292915.2 Batillaria attramentaria | reverse complement strand
TGTGTGTGTGTGTGTGTGTGTGTGTGTGTGTGTGTGTGTGTGTGTGTGTGTGTGTTAAGCGCTCGCATCTGGAGAGTAGCGCTCTACAAAAACTATGTATTTGTTTTTTCATTCTGCGGAGGTAGCTGGTAGAGGACAGCGGTGGAGCAGGATTGGGGGGGGGGGGGCGAGGAGGGGGAGAGGCTGAGGGGAGAGAGAAAAAGGTAAAGCGAAGAAAGATGCACGGGGAAGTCTTACGACAAAAATCTAGTCTTGCAGAAGGCACGTGGAGACAAACCTAAAATTGGAAAGACGACTGTAGCAAAGGCTCCTTGGGACAGCTGAGCGAAGCCGAACGTCCGAGAGAAATTGTCAAAGGAGACAAAATCAATGATGATGAGAGGCAGCATGGTGAAGTAGGTCCCCTCGAAAAACCCGTACAGAACCCCTAACGTCATCATGGACGGGAACGAGCTGGGCAGAAGTGACACGGCCTGAAACAGCAGCCCGATGACAAAAAACGCCAAGGCGGAGATTCGAGAAGGGCGGAGCCACTTGCGGTCCGCCACCACCCCGCTGACCAATCGGCCGACGAGATTGCAAGCTCCCCACGTGGTCAGAACGATGGCCGTGTCGCCCTTAGCCAATCCCTTCTCTCCACACAGCGAGGGCACGTAGGACGCCGCTCCAGAGGCGCCCATGACGCCCACGCAACAGTAGGCCTGCACCAACCAGAACAGAGGATTCTTCAGCAGTTTGACGTCACAGGTCACGTGCCTGCAGGCTGATCTCCAGCTGCACTTTCGGGACCCGGTAGTGTCTGGGTCTTCATCTGCCTCGGATGATGTGTCAGAAGTTGCGGCGGCCAAGCCTGTATAGGACTGAGCTGGCACAGGGAGATGAGGCTGACTAGCGTATATTGCCGCCTCCCGTAGTACATCGAGCTTCCTCAAGAGCAAGTTTCCAAGGCTGGGGTTCTTCCCTTCTTCGTGTTTAACCCCTGCAGGGAGGACTGAGGTCACCCGAAGGTCACCCTCTGTGAGGCTCCGTTTAGCCAGGAGGTCTTGCTGCTCTATCAGTTTCTGGTCCTGCAGCGTCATATTCCCTGTGCTTGAGAAAATGAACGCGCTTTCACCCTCCATCCGCCGGAAGTAGTCTGTTTTGAGGTGTTTGTTCTTTGGCTTTGTCGTGTAAATAGGGTTCGTGGTGTGTGAGTCCGTTTTGTAAAACACAACATCGTCTACGGCTTCAGAAGAGCCGCATTTTTCAATTCTCAGGCTTGGGATTTTCACCAGATGACGTTGCAGTTCACATTTGCTAGAGTTTGAACTCATTAACGTCGGGCAATTTCCACAGGCTGGCTGGTGAGAACACTCCTCTCTACCGTGTTTTGATTTTCCTGGCAGCAGAGCTGCTGTTGACTCGTCGCTCCGCTCCAGCTCGCTCGTGTGCGGCGTTGTTGCTGAACACAGTATGACTAGAGGCCTGTACAGGGAGGCGAAGACGCAGACGTGGAGAGTGACGGCTCCGTACAGGAGCAGCGCCGCCCGCAGCCCGTAGTGAGTGACTAGATGAGTGGCGAGGACGGGTAAGGTCATGCTGCCCACACTGGACCCCGTGTTGGCGAGAGACATGGCCATCGCCCGGCGCTGGTCGAAGTACTGACCCAACAACACCAAACCTGGCCCGTACGTCATTGCGTTGCCCATACCTGTCACAAATACACAAATGCATGTAGGTATGTGTATTAGGCACACCCCATCCCATCCCATTCCATTCCATTATGTCTGTTTATATATTTGTACGTAGTATGTATGTATGTATGTATGTATGTATGTATGTATGTATGTATGTATGTATGTATGTATGTATGTATGTATGCATGTATGTATGTATGTATGTATGTATGTATGTATGTATGTATGTATGTATGAGTCCGGCAAAACGTGTGTGCGAATGACTATGATGTATGTTGGTCGGTGTGGTGTGGTGAGCTTGATGTATGTTCAAATTAATTTCTAGTTTCATGTACCCCCAACGGGGTTTTGAAATAAACCTTGACTTTGACTTGACTTGACTTACAACATAAACATCTGCCTTTAAAACCTCTGTGTTCGTAACGCCACTGAGATGGAAAACTGCCGCTCAAAGCTGTAAGGCTTTTTCCAGATAGAAGGATGTTTTATTTGGCCATTGCGACCTTTTTCACAACTTTGTGGCTTTTGATATTGGAGAAATACGACTTTCTTTGAGCCTAAGGTCCATTTTTGAACAGACTGGGGAGCGAAAAAGCTGACAAAAAATAGCAGCCAATCAGCGCCGTGTAGCTGGTCCTCAATACGCAACCAAATAACGCCGTCTGCTCAGTACTCGGTACACTTCTGGAACAACTATTACGCTGACCAGACTGAGTCACCACATTGGTCTCAGATGCTATATTATGGCTAATGTGACTGATTCTAAAGCACAGATTCAGCGCATATGATGAAAAGGTTTTGGACACGCTGTTGTATGCCTGTCGCATGTTTTGAGACTGTAACACAGACACCAAAAGCACCGCGGTGCCGGAAAAGTGACGCCGCCGCGCGCCATGTTGCTAGTACCTGGAAGTGCCAGCTGTTTACATAGCGCGCATAGCATTGGCCAGACGCTATCAGCTGTTTACATAGCGCGCATAGCATTGGTCCGCTTTATCTTACGTCACATTTCTGATGACGTCTTTCTAAAGAACTTCGTATTTCGAACGAGGCGTCCTATACACAGAGCCTCTGAGTTCTGGTATTAGTAAGATGGCCGTGATAGCGACACTCGCAAGCAGCGGCGGCAGCGTGCGGCGGTGCGTTTCTCTCTCTACGTCTGTGCTCAGATGCTATATTATGGCTAATGGTGACTGATTCTAAAGCACAGATTCAGCGCATATGATGAAAGGTTTTGGACACGCTGTTGTATGCCTGTCGCATGTTTTGAGACTGTAACACAGACACCAAAGGTTCAAAGTGAAACTGAAAGGTCATTGTGTTTCGTCATTGCCACTGACTTCCAGTCCTCAGTCAGGACTTGAAACCAATTCTACATCACATTCATCCGCTGGTATATGCACACTCAGTTATTCCGGCATCAACGTGCACACTGATTTGCCGGCCAGTACGCATGCGCTGACCTGGAAGGAATACCGGCCACTGAAGCAGACAAAGAGATGGGGCAGCACACAAAAAAGTAGTCGAGGAAGAAAGCGCTTACCAATAAGAACACTGAGGCAGAAGATGAGGAAGGGCAGACTGTAGGCGAACATGCCCAGCATCATACCGGAAGCCATCAGCAGCCCGCCCAACATGGCGGACGTCCGCACTGACACCAGCTCCAGCAGCACGTTGTGCACCAGCAGCGCTATCGGGGACAACAAGAACATCGACTCATCGGCACTTCTACTCGGTGCAAACGTAACAGTCATGGTAATGATTTCTGTGCATGTATGTATGTGTTGGTGATAACTGGGAGGGAAAGAGTTGGGGTTTGGGGAGGGAGGGGGGGGGGCAAGGAGGAGGGGTCAACGAGGAGACCGGAAAGAACTACTGGATAAGTGTAAACTATACATTCATTTCAGTCATTCAAGTATTGATTGCTGCCGGCATTCACTTTGGAATGTTCATCCATTTCTTTTTGAATGATTATACATGCATTATCGTGAACTACGTTGTAAGACTTTGTCACCATTGCGAGAGGTTAGGTTCGAGTCCCACTCGGGGCGAAGAATTTTCTCTTTCTCGTATGTGGCACCGTTCATTCGGGCCAACCGTCAGGGATTCTCTCCGGGTACTCCGGCTTCCCCCCCCCCCCTCTGCTTTGGAAATGTTCAGCCCACAAAATTCAAAAATAAATGCAATTCTAAAATTCCGAAACTTAAATTGCTGAGCTGGCTCTACGCATCACGTGATTGATTGTAATGTGTTCATGTCCAGTGTGTGCCAGAGAAAATGCTTGTGATTCACGTAAGCGTTCGTGCTGGGTTTAGCTCGCGGCGCTTTGAGCCAAACATTTGGGATAAAGCGCCTACATTAATAATTATTATTAACTATACATTCGTTATTGAATGATTAAATACAGGCACATTCAGTTAATCAGCACTCAGTGATCAGTGTAGTGATTATACATTCGTGATAGATAATGATAGGTTTTATCATTAAATCATCATACACGCAGTCATATTCACGAACAACACAGGTGTTGCTGATAGCTTCATGATAGATGTTGGAAGAGAATGCGAGCATTTTCTACAAATGGCTCATGTAAAACGTATCCACGATGGCTCTATGGTCTCTAGGTGTCACCAAAGACCTTGGAATCAGATTTCCAAGATCTTTGGTGTCACTCACCAGTTATACAGAACACGCCATACTGAACGCCGACGATGAGTGACGTCATAGACGCGCTAGCATCGAAGGTTTCTATGATCTCCACAAAGAAAACCCCGAAAGCTCTGTGGTAACCCACACACAAGATGTTGCACCCAAACACGGCTGGAAAGGAATATAAGGTCAAGGATCAGTTTTGACTGCTGACAAGAATCATGGTTTGTTGTTGTTGTTGGTGGTGGTGGTGGTGGTGGTGGTGGTGGTGGTGTTGTTGTTTTACGATTTTACAAAGAGCGTAATGTGTGGAGAGATTTGGGCCGGTTAGTGTTAACAAATGATCACTCACTGACCACGCGAAAGATGCATAGTTATGACAACCTTGTTACAATAGTGATTTCATCGACTTTGTCGGTAGCAGTTGGCAAGTACGGGTGGTTGGGTGTTTGGGAGTGTAACGTCCTTTTCCACCACATAATGGCAAGTACGGACAAAATAATAGGTTCCTGCACAGACACACGCCCGGCGGAACCCCCCCCCCCCCCTCTCCCGCCCTCCCCCCCCCCCCACACACACACAGAGGCTGCTTATAACATTGATACGGTTCATCCCGAAAAGAAAAGGTTTCTGCAGATACACCGGCCGCAGACTGCCAGTGATATGGCGGCTAGACTCAAGTCAACGTCATCATCTGCTAAGTATTCCCTCGAACACAAGCTGACAGCATCCATGAGACCTGTCACTGATACTTTCACTGAGAACTGACAGACTAGCGAACTGCTCGAAATGCATAATGCATGGAAGTTGTATTTGTCCGACAGCAGTAACCGCCGCTACAGGTTAACGCCGCGCCCGGCTGTGCGGCCGAGAATTTCGTTTGTCAGTCAGCCGCTGCGTTCGCTGCAAGTGTAACGTCTTTTTCCACCTCATAAGGGCGATATCAAGGACGGACCAATGTGGAAAAAGCCAGCACAAATTATGGACTCGGCCGAGATTCGAACTTAAGACCCCGAACACTAGAACTTAAGTCAACTGACGTTACGGGTCGGATGAGCGCTCGCGCAAAAAACTGAAAAATAAATAAATAAATAAAAATAAAAAGACGATGACACTGAGAATCCAGTAATGACAATAAAAACACTGACAGAACTGTAACCATGATAATAATAATAATAATAACTGATCATGCAGTATACTTACCCATGGTTACGACCCATGCCCATCCATGGTCAATTGGATCCCTCCGGTCCTTCACCTCTTCCGAGCCCGCCATTATCAGTCCGTGATCAGCTGGAAAGTGAACATCATACTCATGGTAATACTGGTTAATTAAACTCGCTTACACTGTGACACGCGTGACACTACACAGGCACACACTGACACCGGACTGACGCGCCGACGACTGAGCACGCGCGCACTGCCAGAACACACACAAAGCACGGACTGACGATGACTGAAAGAGAGAGCTCCAACTGGGTCGAAGTCTCATGTAATATCATGCAGAAGTTAGAAGGTGTGCTAATTAGTTACTGAGGCTTATCGCCGAGCAAGCAACACTGAATGACTACTTCGCGGTGTGCCACGGTGCGGTGTGTGTGTGTGTGTGTGTGTGTGTGTGTGTGTGTGTGTGTGTTCGGCAATATCATAGTGGATGCTTTGAATGCTGAAGAGGAGCCACTGGACATATTGAGAGTTATCACCGGCGATCTGATCACTGACCTTCAGTTGCTAAGAGAGCCAATCAAAAACGACGTTTCAGAACAACAAACAGTCCTTTTCTGCACAACGTTTCAGTGCACTGACCAACTTTCTAAAGAAAAAAAAATAAAACACGCAGTTTTCAATGACGAGTCTCAGTTTTGTAAGGCTGTAATTTCAAGTCGTACAAGTTCCGGCTAAGCGCCGGCGGTTTGATAAGCACTTACGCCGTTTTACTATTTGACAGTACAACTGAGACAAATGGTCGTCAGTTAACCCAAGTCAGTATTACACACTGATTTGGCGTGGGGTGGGTGGGTGGGTGTTTGGGAGTTTAGCGTCCTTTTCCACCACATACGGGTGATATCAAAGACGGGGCAACGATCATGAAAAAGCCAGCACAAATATTTGGCCCCAGCCGGGATACGAACTCACGACCCGAGCTTTAGCAGTCCAACGCTCTACCATTCGGCCACCCCGCCGGCTTCCCACACATTTGGCGTGCACGAATACAGTTCTCAGTAATTTAATATGAGAAAATTATGCTAAAACATTTCAGGTCAGAGAAGGTCAATTACGCGCATTTGGTGCCCCGTGTGTTTTGGTGCGAGTGTGCTAATGGTTAAGGGTACACGTCCTACAAGACATGGCATCCATCTGGCATGTGATCGCATGCCATAAATCTCTTCCTTGGCGGCAAGCCGGCTGAGGCTGCGCTACGTGCTGGGCCGGTGCACACTAGCGTCGGTGCTACATCGCACGCACGCACGCGTGTCGCGCCTTGCATGCTGCACGCACGGTGGGGCTCTCACACGTGGAGTAACGCGCGCGTCAGTGCTGGTTCGGAGATCTCGCCACGTACGTAATGAGTGTGATCTTCATGAAATGACGGTGTGCGGGAAATGTGTAGTGAGGGTGATATTTATAATAATATGTGCACGCACTGTTTTTACAAAAGCCGCCGGAGGTGATGTTAATTGCCGGGTTTTATTATTGCTTATAAAGTGAGAAATATGTAATGAGAGCGATATTTATGATAATATGTGTACGTACTGTATTCACGTGATCTCAGTTCATGAAATGTGTGCGGGAAATGTGTAATGAGGGTGATATTTATGATAATATGTGCACGTACTGTTTTTACATAGCCGCCCGTGGTGATGTTAATTGCCGGGTTTTATTACTGCTTTAAAAGTGAGAAATATTTAATGAGGGTGATATTTATGATAATATGTGTACGTACTGTGTTTACGTAGTCGCCAGTGGTGATATTAATTAGTTTTATTATGGCTTGAAAGCCCCTTGGGCTCAAAGCCGGCCATAAAATCTCTCTGTTGGCAATTCTCTCTCTTGTTCGTCTACCCAGCATCCAGCTCGCCCAAAGGAGAAGTACGTTCCCTCGACAAACACGAACTTTATTCCGTACATTTTGGGTACCCGTAGCAGGGTTTCATTTGGGGTCCGTGGGGCGGTCGGTGGTCTGGTGGACTTTTGTCACCAGTGCGAGAGGTCAGGTTCGAGTCCCACTCAGTCGGGGTGAAGAATATTTCTTTCTCGTATATGGCACCGTTCATTCGGGCCGACCGTCGGGAGTTCTCTCCGGGTACTCCGGCTTCCTCCCCCTCAGTCTACTTTGGAAATGTTCAGTCCACAAAATTAAAAAAAATAAATAAATGCAATTCTAAAATTCCGAAGCTTAAATTGCTGAGCTGGCCCATCGCACCACGTGATCATTTGTAATGTGTTCATGTCCAGTGTGTGAGAGAATGCGTGTGATTCACGTGAGCGTGCGTGTTGGCCGGGTTTTGCCTGCGGCGCTTTGAGCCAAATGATGGTTTGAACATATTCGCGGCTCAATAGGCCTGCACTCTACTTGAAATACATATATATAAAGAACTGAATAAATGCAAACTGGTCTACGGGGCAGTATAAACCTAGGACACGCAGGAGGCGCTGCACTTAATCGCCAAAGACTCCCGACGACTAAAAAAAAAAGTGTAGAAAACGATTAGCACTTAAAACTAGGTAAAACAAATACTACGTGCATATATAAAGCAAACGCACCTGCCATCTCCTAGGCGCACTGCGCCAGTTCGCAGCATATACTAAACATTATTTATTCCTAACCACTTGTAGTGCAGACGTGAGTGAGTGAGGGGTTAGAAAGTGGCCGTCGCACATTTCCAAACTGAATCGGTCTATGACTGAAGTCCGCAATGCCGCCGGTCCGAACTTGAAGGACAAATTCGCGAGCTGTCACCCTGAAGTACTGGGTTGTTGACCGACATTTTGTCGGTTGGCCGCGTATGACACTCAGTCACGTGGCCATAATATAACCATGTTTTACGCTTGTCTGGTTTGCAGCCGGGAAGGTATCCGTCTTCCAGTGTCTTAAACTCAACTAAAGGACTGAAGCAACGACTGAGCAGTGCGTGGTTGCGACAGAGAGCATGTTTAGTACATTTGTACTACGCTAGTTTATGCAGTACACGTTCTCTGTTGGTAGCGAGTAGAGGGGAGTTGAAGAGATAGGGTTCCCGGCCTTGACACTGGAGCGGGTAAGAAATCATGGAGAGGCAGGAAGGAGGAGGGGTTGGAATGGCACGTGAGGGGGTTGTGGGGTTATCTGTAACTGATGCCAGGCCGGCTGACGGCCCTGACACGCAGTCACGTGCAGCTTATAATCTCAAGACTGACTGTGACGCCGCGCACGTGCCTCGACTGAAGCTCGTCAGTTCCTTGTCTTCTCAAGGTTTTGTTGTTGTTTTTGAAGGGGGGGGGGGGGGTGTTTGTGTGTGTGTGTGTGTGGGTTTTTTTTTTTTTTTTTTTGGTTTCTTTTCTAAGTGTTTGTTTGTTTGGTTGGTTTGGATACTCTCTCTCTCTCTCTCTCTCACACACACACACACACACACACCGGAAGGCAGACTGTGGCACACACACACACACACACACACACACCGCGGGCACACACACTGGCACACCGTGGCGCACACACTGACACACACACACACACACACACACACACACACACACACACACACATATACACATACTGACACATACACATACATATACACATGCTGACTGACACCGTGGCACACCGCACACACATACACATCCAGGACTAAAACCGAAAAAAAAAAAAAAAAAAAAACGTGGGATACCGGCTCGTGCGCAGTACGACTGAAATGTGTTAAGTAAGAAGGGCACTAGATTATAATATTTATGCTAGGCCGCAACGGCCAGTTAGATAAATCGAAGGTCAGCTTTCTCTCTTTCTTTCGTCCTTTTCTTTTTCCTTCCGAAGACTTCTTTTCTTCCTTGTCGTCCTTCTCTTCTTTCTCTGTATTCCTCACTTCTTCACTGAGTTATTTCTTTCTGTTCTCCTTCTACTTTGTTTTAATTGAAAAGTGGATCATACCGCGTTACCATGATCCTGTGGGAGAACTGACCTGGTGCGGATTATGACCGGATCAAGTGTCAGTATACTTCTTGCACAGTGTGCTCACGCTCTACGTATGACCACTGATCCGACGCACATTTCAATTTCCAGGGCCCGCATGTAAAAGTCGGGGTTGGAGTCTAACCTCGAACTAAACTAACTCTAGGGGTTTTTTTTTTGTTTTTGGGGTTTTTTTGGGGGGGGGGGTGTTTTAAGTTAAATCAGGAAGCCGGTCCATTCCAGCAAGGTGTCGCCTACGCCGTTATAGAAGGATTTTTGTCTTTCTTTCTTCGCTTCCTTTTTTATTTAATTTTGTTTGGGGGTTTCTTTTGTCCTAGTCAGTCTGGGTTAGGCCCGTAGCCGTGGGTTAAATTAACCTCGAGTTTTACATACGGACCCAGAAGTATTACGACAATCTCTTGACCAGTCAGTCCTGCATGACTACTAGTAACCACACACGGAAACCGACTAGCCGGACGGGCCAAGTCAACTAGAGTGCGCCGCTCTACAGAAAGGCCGGTGTCACAGGATATTTCGGAACCGGACGAATGGGAACCATTGCGATTTATCCTGGCCCTGGTGGCAGGAGTTTTCGGAACCATTCCGATTTATCCTGACTCTAGTGACAGGATATTTGAAAACCACCAGCATATTTCGGAACCGTCTAGAAGGTCATTAGCCCACATGAATTCTGTCTCCCAGGTGCGGGATAAATGGGAATGGCTCCGAAATATCCTAGGGTTTTTGGGAACCGGTTCCGATTTATCCTGGTTCCGAAATTTTCTACGACACCGGGTCACGTACATCGACAAATGTTACACGGTGCGAGCGGCTCGGTCAGTCATCATCAACGATTGCATCAATCAGCCACGGACAATCGACCATAATCGGCTCTGATTGGTCACTTTTGTACGGCTGTTACAGCGTCATCCGTTGGATAAACGAACTGCCAATCACCGTCAGAGTCATACACCGAGTATTCAGATCTCAAAAGCACCAAAGCACTCAGTGCAGACAAATTAAGAGCTGTGACACGCAACAAATTATTATACTGCTCGGATTGTGTGAATATGTGAAGAGACGACTGACTCGATGAGATAAGGGTGGGTGGTGGTTGGGTGTTTGGGAGTTTAACGTCCTTTTCCACGACATGTGGGTGATTAAAAGCAGGACCAGGAGAAAGAAGCCTGCACAAATAAGGATGACTTCCTAGTACATGGTTTTATGTATGAACCTGGTCTTACATAATAATAATACTAATAATTTAATAATAAGTCACATTTATACAGCGCCATTCTTGAAAATACATCAACTCACATATTCACACATAGAACATTCACACATAGAACACATCCTAAAACAGCAAGCACCACTGACGGCGGTTACCTGAATCAGAAAAAAGGCAAGTTGAAACAGATGGGTTTTAAGCTCTGATCTGAAATATGACAGAGTAGGTTGCTGTCTCACTCTAGCAGGCAGCGAGTTCCAGATTGTTGGGGTTGTAATCCGGGAACAGCGTTCGCCAAAGGATATCACTGTCATGCCGTAACTGGGATGAGCGGTGGTCTAATAGGTAGCGCGTCGGATTTAGCCGCTGCGCTCCTGAACGGCCGTCACCAATGTCATGGCGATGAAGCGTGGGTTCGAGCCCAAGTCGAGCCTGTGATATGGGATACCGGTTTTTCCTGGCTGCCGGGCTGCTCATCGGGGGTTTCTCTCCGGGTTATCCGGCTTTCCTCCCCCAGCAATTTTTTTTTTAAAAAGGATAGGTATTGGGTGGCGCTGCACCGCGGCGACGCGCTTCCCCCGGAGGAAGCAGCCCGAATTTCCCGAAAGTGATAACAAAAAAAGTAGTAACAAAAAAAATCTCTTACAGAATACACTGATATATAGATCAGTCCCCGTGCACTCTTCATTAAAACACGCCACTGACAGTAAGCTTACCGACACGCCAGGGTTACACTGCTTCTTGAATAACAGTGCACAAGACAGAATCGATGAAATGCTACCGGCACTTCCTATTGAAATCCGATGTTCACTAATTGGTCTTATTTACACTGAGAGTGTTTCCATGTTTAGTTTAGTTTAATCCTCTTTATTCCCTGGGGAACATAGGGCTGCAACCACACTCCGCCAGCGCACTCGGTTCTGGGACGCCCTCTTTAGTTCGGCCCACGTCGTTCCGGCGGCCTTGGCTTCAGCGTCCGTACTCCTCCGCCAGGTCTTCGTATAGGGTTCGGATGTTCCAGGTCCCTATCCTGGCTTTGGTCTTGGCCGTCAGAAGAGTAGTCGGCGCACTGGCTTCCCGAGGGCTTTCACCAGCTCGCGTCATGGGCTCTACTAGAGAGGACTCTTCCTGGACCAAGTTGCGTTGTAGATCTGTGGTTGTAGTTTCTGTAACAAGTTTTTTTTTTTTTTAAAGAGTTGGGTTGTTAGCCCTACTCAAACCCCCAACCTGGAGGACCAGTGAGTGCGCTTCGTCTGGCCTCTACCCTTCGACCTGTCCAGCATGGGTGGCCCTACCAGGAGACGAATCTCCCGCCAGCATAGCTCTCGGGGTCATGGAGACACGCAAGCCCCATCTCCAACGGCAAGGATGCACTCATCGATGGGGGTGTTTCCATGTACTCTTCACGTATGTTACAAAGGCTAAAAAAGGTCACTTCAGTGATAATAAATAAATGGATAATGGTATTTGTCACGCACATTTCTTTAGAACAAAACTCGATGCGCCGATCACTCACCGATACTCAGTCACGCACGTTTGTGACCCGTTCTCACAAAAAGGACCATAAGTCGAAAATTATAAATTTTGAGATGTGTATATTACTGCAATCTATTGGTTATGCCGTTTAATTCAATATAAAAATGAAAGCTGTACTACTAAAATTGACAGAGATATCAGCAGTTGAAGTTGGCTACTCACAAGGCGGCCATACTGACTCCCGGCACTCTTATTGGGCCTCGCGAGACTTACGGTCCCTTTCGCGAGAACGGGTCACATTTTACAAAGATGGACAGACATACACTGGTGAAACTGACAAGTGACACAGGAAATTACTGGAAGGCTTTGCGAAATAGGAAAGCCGGTTTTAAGCCGATTGCTCTCAAAAACAGACAGAGTTTGTGCATTTCTCAGATTCACAGGCAGCGAGTTTCCATAAGATTGGTGCAACAAACCTGAAAGAGCGTTCGCCAAAGGATTTCAAGCTGCGTTTGGGAATTTGAGAAGCCCCTCGGACGCCGGACAACCGGAGGGTTCGCGACGGTTGATAGACGAGGGAAGCCGAAACGTATGCCGGGTGGAAGAGTGCCATCAAAGAGACGAAACAGTGAAAGTAACAGTGAATGTAACCGAGTGAAAATAACAGTTAGCTAAATTGAAGAGGCCAGAGGAAATCCTAATACTGACTCCAAACAGTACAACCGTGATTCAGTAAGAGGGCTTAAAGATCTAAGCTCCCAACAAAAAGCTTTCCGAAATGTGAAAAAAAAAATTACAGAGTCGACCGTGCAAGCACAGTCAACTCTGTCACAGTTGCAGAGTTTTCAGCATCCCTGAAACCCCAATAAAAGCCAAGGGCAGCCTGATTTCACAGCTCACTGGTTTGCGTTTTGACACTGAGAGAGAAAGATCGTGCAGCACTCAACATCCGCTCAGTAGACACTGTAGCGATGTGTCTCGCTCACTGACCGTGACCAAAAGCCAAATAATGTCACGGCAAACTCGTGCCCTGGTTTTATAAGGGTCCCCGAAGCGCTGAAAACTCTGCAACTGTGACAGAGTTGCCGCCTGGATTATGCACAACCGAAGGAGTCGCAGTTTTTAGAAACGCAATGTTTGCGGCTTTTTGCTGAGATTGCAGACCTTTAACGCCTGTTGGATTTGACGAGCGGCTGGGCCCTTTTTTTCCAGCTGACCGATGACTCGGAAATGGTCGGCTGGCGGCATTGGACCAGGCTGTGGTCAAAGCTCCTCCGTTGGTCGTCGGCAAGATATCACCTGTTGTTTTTGTTCAGTGACGTGTCCGGCGGATCGTACGACTCAGAACTTGGCGCTGGCACCGACAGCGCGGCTTAATTCTCTCACCTTGGCCGTGGAAACTGATTTGACACTGACCTTCGCAGAGCTCTGACATTCATTCATACGCACACACTGACACTGGCACCAATGCAGGACGGAATGAGCGTTAAAGCCTCTATGAACTTTTGCTCCACACAACGTTGTGAACAAAATTTCATCAAATGCACTTAACTTGACTCCCGCGGGATTGCTTCAAAACAGTCGCTTATATCGAGATACACTACAACAGACCGGCGAGCGCAGATCCTCGCGTCGCGGTAATAGAGCCCCGATTCTATTATAAAGCAAAGCGCCTGACCTGGCTGAACAGATATTCAGTAGCAAACTTGAGTAGTCAGTAATTGCGCAAGAAAAGCATCGCGCGATTGAAGAAAGCCGTATTTCTCTAATGCTAGATACCGTAAAGTTAAGAAAGCAGTTTCCATACCAAAACTGATGAAGGATCATCTCTTTCGGCAAACAGCGTCAAAGTGGCTTCACTGATAACTGCCATTTTCCTCTCCCCTCCGCGCATACTGTTGCTTTAAAGGTAAAACTTATGGCCAACGTTCCTTCAGTTACTCTGCTCCCCAAATCTGGAACTCTCTGCCCGTCTCACTTAGGAACCTCCCTACTCTGTCACAGTTCAAGGCACACCTTAAAACCTATCTGTTTCGGCAAGCTTTAAACTAATTTTTTTTACTGTATCCTCCCCTGTATCCCACGTCCGCCGTGTGTGTGTGTGTGTGTGTGTGTGTGTGTGTGTGTGTGTGTGTGTGTGTGTGTGTGTGTGTGTGTGTGTGTGTGTGTGTGTGTAGCGCGCACTGAGTGCTCCGGCTCTTGGGCAGACTTTCTGCGCCATACAAGAACAATTTATTATTATTATTATTATTATTAAAGTCGCAAGGTGAACGCCATAGAACGTTCGCGACTTGAAAATGTGGTACACTGAGTCAAACCTGTGTAAGGCGGTCACCCCAGGGACGGGGCCAAACTGACCGCCTTAGACAGGTGGTCGGGTTATCCGGGGTGGCATGTCAACAGCTAGCATGTCAGGGGATTCTCTGGGGTGACCAGGTTAGACAGTGGCATAGCTTATACATGTGACCGCCTTGGCAGGTTCGACTGTACATGATATCAGTGGAGCTCAACAAACTACGATGCTGTTTGTCCTGAAGTGAATGACAAGACGCAACGAAGCCGCTAAAACTAAACTGACTGGAACTGATTGCGCATCGCGATTGTTTGTTTGTTTGTTTGTTTTGTTTGTTTGTTTGTTTGTTTGTTTGGTTTGTTTGTTTGTTTGTTTGTGTTTTAGTAAGTTTGCGGTCTCTCATACTGAAAGAAATCATGCTATTAAAACCACCCCATATATTTACTTTAATTTACGTGCTGTCACCGGCACTCGGCAATAAACAGACCACGCACGACTGACACTGAGTCCGGCGCGGCGATACCAGATCCGCTATCGTGGCTCCGTACCTCCTCCTCCCCCCCCCCCTCTCTCTCTCTCTCTCTCTCTCTCCAAAGACCTTAGATTATCTACGGTCTTTGCTCTCTCTCTCTCTCTCTCCACTCCACTTCCTAACCCCCTGGTAAGACTGGGCCGGCATACACGCTACCTTCATGTATATAGAAATACACGTACGGCACCGCTGAGTGAATTCACAAACTATACCTATATATAGGTACACATAGAAAAAGGCAGGAGAAGGAAAAAGAAGAAAGAAAGAAAGAAAGAAAAAACAGGTCAAGTTAACTGGATATAGTTTGAATGTATTTTACCAACCTTCGTCATTCAATACTGCAATCCTAACAAAACCGACCACAAGCCAAATATGTTCAGTCGTGACGGTGCCAGCGTGTTCCATAAACGGTGTCAGTGTTGTCAAACACTGAGCTCAGTGTGAAAGAAAGATCTTTAATTATACCGGGCGGGCGGGGACGCGCACTGTCAGCATGAACTGGCACGCCACTGACTGGTACAATGATATTTGGTTTGTATCCAGTTGCCGCGTGTCAGTGCAGGGTACACCTTCGCTACTGAGGATGCACAGTAGGGTTAGTTTCAAACCCGTTCAGTTTGTCAACCGAAACTCGGGGCGGGGCGGGGGGGGGGGGAGTTGGGCGGCCGGACGGGCATACTGATTGCATTTCAGTCTTGGCGGACTCAGGCTGTAAACTTTCATACCTTCGAGTCATCTTTGATCTGTTGACTTTAGTACAGTCAGAAAGTCCGAATTAGCCAGTCCACACACACACCGTCGGCACACACACACACACACACACACACACACACACACACACACACACACACACACACTGACGGACAGGCCGACACCGTGACCGGCGGCACGCACTGACAATGATCACAGAGAGAATGAAAGAGAGAGACCGACCCGGACACATCTCACACACACACACACACACACACACACACACACACACACATAGTCACACACACACACACTGACACCGTGACACTCACACACACACACACACACACACACACTGACACACACACACACACACAGTCACACAGTCACACACTGACACCGTGACACACACACACACACACACACACACACACACACACACACACACACACACACACACACACACACACATAGAGTTAGTAAGTTATAATTACTGATACCGGCATACCTGTCAGCCGACTGAGTCAGTCGGTGTGGCGGCCGCATACCGTCAGTGCTGTCCAGTGATATGCACATCAAATCTACAGCAATAACTGATCACAATGGACGACAAAGTACTCACCTTGAAGTAAAGTGACGCTGCCGGGGCCCAAATTTCACCGGCTCATTGAAGAATTCCTCTACTGGCTAAATGAAACTAGCCCCGACTGATCGACTTCCTAACATCGTTTTAAGGTCACACTGAGTCGCCGACTACCGTACGGCCGCATCAGTATAAGTGCATGTGGCGCGGCGGCAGTCAGGACACTGGTCTGACACACGAACACGGCATAACTTGATTGTTTAACATTTGCAACAGTCACGTACAGGGCTGATCCCAGAGCACAATATTAACACTGACACTGTTTGCTTTTGGTGTTCAACTCTTCGACCCAGCTGACTTTTCCGACGACTGACGCCGGCTCAGTGGTTGCGCATGCGCCGCGTGCGCGCACAGGTGTCGAAACCGAAACCCGCGGGTATGAAAATATATTTACGAGCCGTTACACCAGACAGGAAAAAAAAAAAAAAAAAACACGACCTGGCAAGACCCCCACTGTAACGCATCAGAGAGTTAATATGCCCAGGTGCCAAGTGACCAAACTCGACCCTTTGCAGACCATTGAGCCGGCGCGGCTCCCTCCACTGACTCAGGACTGAGGACCATAGTGAGAAGGGCCATGGTCAGCTGGGGGAGGGGAGGTGCTGAGGGGCTGGGTGGGTGTGTAGGAATCTAACCTCTGTGTGTGTGTGTGTGTGTGTGTGTGTGTGTGTGTGTGTGTGTGTGTGTGTGTGTGAGTTTAACGTCCTTTTCCACCACGTAAGGGTGATATGAAAGACGGGGCAACGAGAAGAAGGCCAGCACAAATATTTGGCCCCAGCCAGGATTCGGACTCACGACCCGAACATTGAGAGTCCAACGCTCTACCATTCGGCCACCCCGGCTCCCCTCTAACCTGAGAGTCAGTGGCTACTGAAAGTCGAGGTCGTACCTCAGTTTAGCCACAGTTCCAAACTCAGGATTAGTTTTGGGCGAATGACTGAGATCTGTGCTGGCGAGATGTTTGAGATTGTAACTGTTACATGCTTTGACCCCATAACATTCGGGGCAAACTGCATTTCGAGGCGGGGGGCCGGGGTGGCCGAATGGTAGAGCGTTGGACTTCTAATGCTTGGGTCGTGAGTTCGTATCCCGGCTGGGGCCAAATATCAGTTTACACGGTGCTGGCTTTTTCACCGTTGCCCCGTCTTTGATATCACCCGTATGTGGTGG